>PYAF01003243.1:2326270-2364928 GCA_007407185.1 Glycine tomentella
TACTCACCTAATCAACACCTCAAATATTTTTTTATCATAGTTAATACTATCAGATAACTTGATATCATTAGGGGAGATATTAGAAAAGTGGTACATAAATTATTTTGTTTCCTTTTTTCCTTGGAAAAGAAAAATTAAAATCAAATTTCTTAAACTTGGGATAATGATAATTAGTGTTTGTAGAAGGTAGTTGTGTTTGTTTTTAGATGATAATAATAATAATTTAAGTTTCACAGTAATTTTTAAAAATAGTTTAAATAAACTAAGTTATATTTATGTATTTATTTAAGAGATATTTCTAATAAAGAGATAAAAAAATGGATTAAATAACTCTGATCTAAATCATAAAGTCTTGTATACTTTTTAATCCTATAAACTTTTCTTTATATAAACCTTTTGATCCATGAACTTTTTAACCCTAGCCTACATAGATTAATAACATATTTGAGGTGTTGATTAGGTGAGTAAAAATCAATTTTAATTTCATGATGAATGTGAAATAAAACATTATTGTTATGGAAAAATGATAATGATTATGGTTTTTAAAGGTATCCAAAACATGTTAATAGTATAAATCAAATGTTTGTTTGGTTTGTTGGCGTCACGGACTTTGAGAAGAGAAGTATGAAGAAGCTTTGAAATAAAGTAACGTGTGAGGTGATTGAAGGAAAAACTAAACACACACTAAATTGTGTGGGTGAATAATTTTTAAGAGAGTCACTCTTTGGAGCCCTTTCTATTCACCCACTCGTCATATCAGTGGTCACCTCCAAAGAATCTAAAGAGTAAAGCGTGACTTCAAGTTTGGGCCACGTGAGAAGGAGCCCATTTACTAGAACAATTCCGATGACAACTTGTCTAGATAGACAAACCATTATGACCTATTATAGCATGAGATGGTCCCCTCCACCTGCTCTCTCTGTCACATACACCCCCACACTCTTTTTTTTTGTCTTTTCCTCTTTTGATCTTTTCTACTTTCATAATTCCTTCCCTTATAGTTATAATAATAGGTCTTCTCCTCATTGGTGTTGCTCACTGAAGGCGTGAATATGGGTCTTATAGACAAGACACTCCTTGCGTTCATTTGTCTAATAAGGAAAATTAAGTCAAATCTTCGATGTTCAAAGATTAATGTGCATAATTAGACGAGTTGATTCACGAGAGTCAGTGATTTGAGCTAAGCATGATGAGCTGACAGGTCTAGTTGGGGTGCTGAAATAACTTGTATAGTGTGAATGAATTAAAGATACTGTTAGGAGTTTATATAATCTTTCATGTATTCTGATTAGCCAATTAAATTAGCCTTTTTTCAATAAGAGAATAACTAGAATGATAAAATAGTGTATAAGATGCTTAAGTAGCTCTTGGTAAAAAATAACTAAAAAGATGCTTAATTAACACATATAAACAAAACATTGACCAAATTCATTTAATAATTCTTTTGCTTAGTCAACTGGTTCCGGTAAATTAAGCGATCCCTGCCGTGATTCTTCAAAACTACAATCTCAAATTTTTTATTCTCGTTTGATTCCATAATTTTCAGTAACACAAACCATGACTTAGAGATTCCACAGCACCGGCCATTGGCCAAAACACAAAAGAACTAAGTACGTTTTCCACCTATACAGGTGGTAAGCACACAAAGTGAACCAATTTCCAAAACAAAAAAGTTTATTTGAACTTGGCGGAACCAACAGAATTTTTGTTCATTAATTCTTTTCCGTAGATGCTGAAGGACACATAACACACAATGCATCAGCCAAAAATAATGCCCCCAAGCGTAGTGAAGCCATCAGAACAAACAAAAGTGTTTGCTCTGAAATGGACATCTCAAATTAGCTTTGTTTTGTTCTAGCAGCTAGACTCGGTCATGGTATTGGTACCAAGCTAAGGCATTTTTTCTTTTTTCTTTTTCTTCTTTCACATGACACATAGATAGGTTCGATTCTAGAGGGTTCCTTTCCTTAAATTTCCTATTTTCTAATAAGGTTATAGAACCCTCCTATTTTAGCCATGTCTCCTCATTGCTCAAAAATGAAGGAAAAAGAGGAGCATAATAAAAACACCTCTCAGTGGTTTGAAATTCCTCGCACACTTTTTCATCCGTTTACTTTACAGCCTAGTTTGAGTAGTTTCATATTCCCCCGCGGCCATAGAGTTTACAGCTATTTTATAAAGTTGACTTTGACGTAAACGAGTAAATTAAAGCGCTAATGAAAGGAACTGGATAATAGTAATAGCAAATAGAACTTGTTGCACGGCAACTGGTAACACTTCATTATAATAAATGTTTTTGTAATTGGATTTTAATTAGAATTAAAATTGGCTCAATAATTTGTGTTAACCAAGTTTTCAAAATGAAATACACAAAAAAGAAAATAAGTAATTAGTCTGCTAAAACTAACTAAAGAAATCTATCTCGATTAGCTGCGCATAAGATATGATTATTATAAATCTCTTGACGTTGTATTCAAATTGCAATCAATTATTTCACGAACTCAGTAATGATATGATGACTATACTTGATTGGATTTGAGTAAAAAAAGTCATTTTCAATCAAAATCTTTGGTATTTCTTTGTAAAAAACATTTTCGTACATTTATCTTCTTTATATACTTATTAAAATACATAATTTAGTTTAGTATATTATATTTGCATAGCGTACCCCTTCGCTCTCTAGTCGAACATGTGATAATCAAGTTTATTTTTAATCTCTTTGTGCTTAAAACTATGAGGCTGTGTACTTCTTCGCTCTTCGGTCAATCATGTGACAATCAGATTCAATCTTAGTCTTTTTGTGCTTACACACTTAAAAGATTTATGCATGTGTATCCCTTCGCCCTTCAGTCAATCATGTGACAACTAGGTTCATTCTTAGTATCATTGTGCTTATGCACTTGAGAGACTACATGGTTGTGTACCCCTTCGCCCTCCTCGGTCAGGGTCTACAGAGGGATCACCTCGGCATCTAGCCGATGTTTTAGGGTTACCAAGCTGCGTGTCACTTATATTCTTAAGCTCCCAAGTCACATATGGTTTTACAATATGCACCCGGGGATCTCAAAGCGTTGGTTACATCATGATAAGATAAACCCTCTCGGAAGAATCTAATCGGATAGTTCAATGTAATCTTATATGGACATCTATTTATTTAACCTCGAGGGACAAATTACACTTCATACTTATATAAATTACACTTCATACTTAAATATACTTGGATTAGATCTTCTTCCTCTAAAATACAATTTAGTTATAGAAACAAATAAGAAATTATAACATTTAAAAAGACTTGTAGAATAAAATGTTAAAATAAACTTAGATTCCTCGATACAAAAAAATTACCCCTCTGCCAAAATTAAACTCTAAAGTTGTACGGGTTGACATTCTTCTATTCTGCATTGCACCGAGTTAGTGGGAACTTGTTTGAATCGACCTTTCACTTAGTAAGCTTCAACTCACAATAAAATATGGAGTTTTACTTATAGAATTTCTTATTTTTATTTTCAGTCGCAGTAAATGGGGACTCATTACTTTGTGCTTACAGTGTTTGAGAAATGGACAAAAAATAGGTTCATTCACTTCCTAAATAATGTTTCTTAAACTCAATTTGCGAATGTGGACGAATAGAACACGCCACATCGAAATAGAATTTGAATAATCTCATCAAACTGGAACACTGAACCTATCATCTTTAGTTTCATCGTTTAGAGATAATAATAATAAATAAATAAATAAATAAATAAAAATTATGTACTCATTATCCATACAATTCTAGCTATACAAAATTAAAGTAGAAAAATATTATACACAGTTTTATCCTCATATATACAAAGAGATTATTTTTGAATTTAATTTTGTGAGTAATAAATCACTAAGACACAACTTTAGAGATAATAATAATAATATAAAATGATATGACATTTTTTTATTCTTAATCAATTACTATATTCAGAAGATAGCTTAATTAATTTGACCCCTGCGATAACTATCTAGGTCACAAATTGCTTGTTTAATTAATTTATTCTTGGGGGGCTTTTTTTTACAAGATTTTTCGGGAGGCTTAGAACCCTCTTGTTATATTTTATAACAAAGTCATTGATTTAACATTAGAGTTTAATTAATTTTAATCAAGTCAACCCCGTGAAGATATTAGTAACCAAGTAGCCGTTTGCTGTTTCTAACAAGTAGAAACCAGTTGATCCCATTAGGCATCTTAAAAGGACTCTAAGCAACTACTAAGATTTAATAAAATTCTTCACAAACATTTTTAAAAGAAGAATATAAAAAGATAAAACATATATTAAACTTATCTTATAAATTAAAATCAACTTATACATTTTAGAGAAATTAAATAAAATGAATTTCTATTTCTATAAAAACTGAATGCATAAATTGATTGTAGCTTATGAAAGAAACCTAACACATTTAACTTCTTTTTTTCTCTTATAAATGTTCATGGAAAAAAAATTCAAACAAGTCTTAGAGTGAGAGCGTGTTTGTATAGGTATTCAATTTAATGCAATCAGCGTTCATCCAAGAACTTCAGTATACATGCGTTGCCCTTTTTGCCCTGTTGAACGTGGATTTAACAGGTATACAAACACACTCTGAAACTCGGCAAGTTAGGCCATGCTGCTTCAGTGACTTCTAATTAGGCTAAATTCAAATTTAAAGTACAAATTCAGATTGAATATTGAACACAAGTCACAAATGAATCAGGCTAGTTGGAATTCAAGAGAAGTATTAAAGAACAAGCTTCACATTAATAATATAAATAAATAAATATGAAAAATAAATAAGAGGATCATAAACTTATATTATCGATATTTTTTAAAATAAATAAGTTACTCAAAATAATGTTTACAAACTCACTTTTCTGTATTGTATTGTGTATGATCAAATAACAACATACATGAGTCATATAAAATATTTGATGGTTAAAAATAGGAGATTGAAGGGAGAAGAAATAAGGGACAGAGGTCAGTGGTGGGTCCACGTTATTAGATGTTGGGACAATTGTTTCCACAAGAATTTTTTTATATGAATATACATAATAATATTTATTTTTTTTCCCATAAAAAAAATATCTCCATAAAATACTTTTTTAATAAATGAATATAAAAAGTTATAAGAGATAAAGTGAATAATTTGGTATTAATTTTCTCATCATACCTTTTCAATTCTTTATATTATTGATTAGAGCTGACAAAATAGACATGATCTTATAAGTTGATATATTTGACTTGTAATTAGGATCATTCTAGGTTTAAAAATGATAATTCAAATACAAAAGAGTCTTTTTTAACCTGACCTATATAATCGACAAGTCAAATAAACTCGAAACATACTAATAATATATAATAAATATTAAATATAATATAATAACTTATTAATATAATCTATAATTTTAAATAATTTATATTTTTAAAATATCAAACATATTCATTAAATATAAAATAAGTATTCACAAGAAGTGATAACCAAAGTAATATTATTAATTTAAATATTCATTAAACATAATTTAAATAACTTTTTTAATATTTATTATGTAGATTAAATACATAATAAATATTTTTTTTTGTTTTTTTGGATTTTAAGTTTCAATTTTTTTTTACATAGAATCAATTTTTTATTAATTTTAAATTGGCTCGATGGCCCACACACGAGTATGGTCTAGCTTGGTTTAACAGTGTACCTCTTATCAGCATAATTTTGAACAATTAGTTATTGTTTTAGGTGTTTTCTTCAATTTTCCATGTTTTGAGTGAAATATTTTCAGTCATTTCTACTTTTGGGTGTTTTCTTCCATTTTCTATGTTTTGAAT
The DNA here is from genome assembly GCA_007407185.1 of Glycine tomentella. Classification (NCBI taxonomy): domain Eukaryota; kingdom Viridiplantae; phylum Streptophyta; class Magnoliopsida; order Fabales; family Fabaceae; genus Glycine; species Glycine tomentella. The sequence goes on from PYAF01003243.1 coordinate 2,332,099, forward strand.
GAAATGTTTTTAGCGATTTCTCCTATGGCCATTGAGATGGCTTAGCTTGGAATCCTCGCCAACCATCCTCAAAAGATTTTTATTTATTTAATTAACGAATCTTATCTCCAAAATTGCTGAAGTATATTTTAGGCTATTTTCCGGCAACTGATTGCCGAATTTTTCCCATAATGTTTTATTGATGTCGATGGTTTCCTATCAAAAGTAATAATAATAATAATAATAATAATAATAATAATAATAATAATAATAATAATAATAATAATAATAATAATAGTAATAATAATAATAATAATAATAATAATAATAATAATAATAATAATTAAAGCATAACAAGGAGATTGGATGATACTTCGGTTTGGGATAAGGAGATGACGAGATAAGGCCCTTTTGGTACATAATTTAGGCCTTAGATATTTAGAAAGAGAGAGAATAAAATAATTTTTATCAATTATTTATATAAATTAAATTTTATCATTTTTTATGAGTGGGAATTTTTTTTTATCAATTTAAATATATCATATTAAGTTTTTCTATAAAATTTACTACGTGTGTTATTGTGTATAATAATAATTGATAAATTTATGCTTTGAATAACTTTTATATGTGTTAAATTTTATTTACTAACTGTTATATTGAATATTTTATCAATAAGATTGAGTTTATAAATTTTTTATGTGATTTAATTTTAGTATAATTAATAGACAGTATATTGCTTTGAATATTTACGGACTATTTGTTAACGTTTACAAATTTTATAAAATTACGCTTTGCAAAATTCATTTTTATTTCCTAAACAATTTTTTAGCATTTTTGGTTCTTATACTTTTCCTTTTGTTGATAACTTTAATGTTTAATATCGAGTAACAAGTTAATTGATGGTGTTACACTCACTTTAACGGTTCAATAACATGTGACATCGTCAAAAAATTTAATAGAAAAACGACATGTAATTTCTTTTATAAATTATATTACAAAAAATCACACACAATTTGAATTTCTTGATAACATGATAGAGTTGTCAACATATTTTATCAACTTATCATATTATCAATTAACAATATTATTTGACTGTAGAACTAAAATAATTATAGGAACCAAAAATTCTATTTAGGAACTAAAAATAAAATTTGTAAAAAATATTAGGGATCAAAAGATAATTAACCCTATTCTAATATGTAAAGGGTGACAAACACTAAATTGAAAAAAAATATTAAACAGTAAATAAATGTACAGTGTTGAATGTAAATATGATATTGAAATCGTCATGATAGAAGAGTAAATAATATATAATGTAGGCACTATATTGCTTTTTGGATTTATGGACATTATGTTACCTATGTTTATTTGGATTTATAGGTACCAAATAAGAAACAAAACTCAGTCTATATAATGCTTTTGCTTTAAAAAAAAAACAGATTTTGCTTTTTGTTTAGATACTACTATTATGTTGAGTTTTTTTTTTTTTAATGTAGTGTATTGTCCAGGTCTATAAAATATATATGACAGTCTACAAAATATATGTTGTGTTCTAGCATACATATCGATCCTTCATGTCAGTTCTAGCACTGCAGTATGAACGTCTCTCTCTCAGCATTCGAACTATTGGACCAAACACATGAGTATGGACGTCTCTCCCACAGCAGTCGAACTGTTGGATCAAAAGATTATCTTTAATGCCCTCATATTTTATTATTATTAATAATGGTACAACCTCTTTATCAAGTGGGAGATAATTAATTATCTGTAAGCTACTGTATTATATACAAGCTACAAATCATCATAAGTCTAATTATCTATAACCTATCATTCTCTGATAATCATTATTTATATGTTAATAATTATTTGCAAGGGTTGTTACATTGCTATAACAATCTTGATATACAAGGACTCGAGGCTCCCCCACTTTATTAGTATCGGGTTTTCTCACTTTTTGATATTCACTTTTCTCCATTAACTCACGTGCTTATTTGAGTATCAGAGTATTTTGTTTTACATATTTTTCCTCTTACTCTCTTAACAAAGTGAAATCATTATTTGATGTGTGAGATCTGGAGTATATTGTCATTCTCATTGCGAGAATATTAGCTAATTTAAAATTACTAAAATTATTAATTTATATATTTTAATTATTTTGAGAGGTAAATATACGTCTACAGTGTTCTATTATTGTATAGGCACAATGAATTAAAAAATTAAAAGACAAAATTTTAAAGAGCTGCATACATTTTAGTGGAGATGGAATAAAAAACAATTAAGATAACTTTCTTAGAGTTATATAGGCTGATTTGGTAATTCTAGGGTTGAGATAGTGGTATCAGATTTTATTATAGATTTTATTATATTTGTATTCATAATTTTTGTCCTAATACAAAAAATTTATTTGATAATTGGGAAAAAAGATTTAAGGGTTGGGGAAAAGGAGAGGGAAGAAGTTGTGGGTTAAATTTTTTTTCACTAACATAACAAAAACAAAATTTAACAATTTAGTTATGTTTGATAAAATTATACCAAAAGTAAGTTAAAAAGTCAGTTGGCAGTTGAAAGTTGTAAAATTAACTTATTAAATTATAAATGTTTAATAAAATTAGATGTTAAAATAATTGAAAAATGTAAAATGACATAAAATTAATAAAATTGTGATTTATTTTAAAATTGATAACAAAAAAAAAGGAATAAATATATCAATGATAAAAATAAAAAAATATAAAAAACTAAAAGAAATGAATATGATTCTTGAATTTCTATTATATATTATTTACTTGACTTAATATGCTTACTAAGAAAATGAATGAAAAAAATAAACATTGAATATCAAATTTGATAAATAGCTAAAACTAAAACACATAAATCATGTAAATTTTTTGAAAAAGTCACGTGATGTTATAAATTAGTCCGGTGATATTAAATCTTGAGTTGAACATAAAATTGTGTGGCCTAAGTTTACTTTCTCTTGAAAATTAATCACATGTTAAAAATAGGCTTCACAGAAAATATATGTCCCTTGTTTCAGTTGTTTGTGACAAGCGCCGTCAGAGCGCGTTGGGATGGATGTGTGGCGACGGCTACACTGCCCCACTGTTGTTGCCCTGACTTATATGAGTGATGATAACTGTTAAGTTCACAGTTCAGCCCCCACCATCTCCTCCACCATCACCATTATGTTCACACTTCCCTGCCATTGGCTTGGTGCAACTCACCTTCCTCTGCGATTCGCAATTATAATGATACCACAAAATATTTTATATTTATGTATTCATCAAAAACAATGCCCTTTTCCATTTTTTCATTTTAAAAGGGCATGACAAGAAACATGATTGGGGACACTGCATTATATAAATGGTTCTGTCCTTTTCCTTCTTTGTCTTTATTTAATATACTTTCTTCTCACATCATATATTTCCAAAGTCCTGCAACTATACCATAATTATTGCCGTATTTACTTCCCATTTCTCTTCATATAAATACTTTATTGCTTTGTCCTACATAAATTAAATCATCAAAGCTCAACCCCCCCTCTCTCTACTCAAACAAACCACTTTGTTTCTCTTGCTCTGCTTTTACCCTGTTTCCAGTAGAACAAATCTTCATCCAAATTAGGTTCTGTTTTGGAGAAATGTATGCAGAGACTGGTCTTTTCTTCCCATATTTGCGCAACGTCTCTCACGGCCTTCATCAGCTTGAGGAGTACTGCAAAACCCAGAAGTCCAATGCTTCAATGGTATCTTTCTATTCCTCTCTTATTATCCTACTGTCTCTGCTTCCTCCTCTGTTTTTGCTCTGTTTATCTACATTTTCTACTTATATCGAATAAATTTCCTAGCTTTCTTTCCTCGCTATTTCTTCCTTACTCTGAATGGTCCCTATTCATTTCTTTGGAGTAAATGGGGCTAACAAAAATGGGTTGTTTTGTATTATGGAATTAAACTTAGTTTTTTTTTTTTTTTTTTGTGTTGATGCCTTAATTTGCACGTAAATATTTGTTTCACGCATTTCAGATATTTTGAAAATTTCTTCCTCTTTTAGTTGATTATTTGGTGGTCTTTGCCTGTTTGATGATACCAAGCCGAAGAAGAAAAACTGATAACCAACCATTTTCAAACTTAATGTGTTTATTCATTTGAGTTTTGCTTCTTCTCTTCTTTATGATTTCTTTTCTCTAATTAATACCACAAGTGGAAACAACTGTAATTGGATTCATACGATGGATCTGAAAAAAGTACGAGAAAAGGAAATAAAAAAAGGGGTATAAAAAGGAAGTGTTTTCTTTGTGATAGTTCCGTCATGTATAATCTTTCTTCCTATTGTTTCAAGTTTCTAGTGTGAACTCTCGGTGGAGTTTGTCTTTTTGCGCCGCACTGAAGAGGGAGATTAAAGAGAAAAAGGACTTTTTATTCGCTTTTCTTTTTTATAATAAGGAGAAAGGGTAAAGGAATGGGGTTTGTTAATGCTCAACTTAATCATTTCCTCATGGTATTTGTCGAGCACTAAATATAATTCTAGAAAGGTTACTTCTATTTCTGCTCCTGTTACATTTAAATAAGTGGTTCAAGTAGGTTGTTTTCATGTGGCGTGTTTTGCTGTTTTGGTCACTGAAATTTCAAACAAAATTTGAGGTGATAGTGCCTTGTAATAAGGGAAGGTGCACCTTGACTAACCCACCTTGTGGTTTTTTTCAAAGTAATGCCATCCATCATAAGCATAGGGATTTATAATAATATTGCTTGCAGCATAGCCTTAAATAATTGACAAAGATAGGATTCGAACCTTTGCTGCTTTGGATATTTTGATGTGTGAATATTTGTTCTTCAATTATTTGCTTTCAACTGGCTTCCTTTAATCATGAGAAGGAAAATAGTGATCCATATTCTCCAGTTGAGTTATAATCATGATTGGTATTCTGGACTGTGGTGCCAGTTTCACTGTTTCAGCTGTTAACACCCAGATTTTCTTTCAAAGTCAGGTTTTGGGTTGAAGCATGGGCTTTGAATTTGAAACCATCTATTGAATTCCAACCTGAATCTATGCAGACCTTTGTATGTGAATTGTGAAGGTTCAACTGAATATGTATTGGCACCTATCGTTTACAGCAAGGCTTCTGCTTTGTAGCATGAATATGGACATATGGTCTTTTCTACAGTATATGGAATTTGATTTGTACTGAAATTAAAGAAAAGAAAGTCATTTTCTTTCGTTATCTCTTTATCATGTAACCTGCAATATGTACTATTCTGATAATAAGTACTCGAGTCAATTTCCTAAGCTGGAGAATCTTACATATTTCTTAGATTGTGCTTGAAACTCTCTTAAGCCCTTGCTCAAGTCTCTTACTGACATATAGCTTTTTCTGTCACCTCACTCAGATTGATTCTCTCTCTCTTTTTTTGTTTTTTCGTTTTCTAAAAAAGTCGAGGATAATCCCATCCATAAACCGTGTTTTGGTTGGATGACCATGATATGCAATTGGAATCTTTTGCCATTCTAAGAAATTTATAATGTGTCAGTTGCTTTAAGAATCACTTTACTTGATGGAATCATGCAAATATCATCATGAAAACTTTTGGCTATTGGCATCATTGATGTCAGGAATATCATCTTAGAGCAACTTCTCGACACTATTAAGTTAAACATGATAACCAATTAGAAACAAGCGTTACATGCTCACAACAATTGACTACTGGATATAGATTATAGACTAAAAATTGAAAGTGTTGTTGACACATCTTTTTTCTGAGGGTGCAGGGTATGGGAGAGGGAAGCGTAAATCATTGGAACCCATACCGCGTCTGGAATTGACATATTGTGATGTGTCTGTTCCTTTATTTGTTTCATTACAATTATTACTTTTGGTACAATAATATTATTTCATATTTGCTTGTAATAGTTAATTGACTGTGCGGAGTGCTATTCAACATCTTTTCTGTTTTTGGTTCTAAAGCTAACATTCTGCTTTCACTTACAAGTTGTTGAATTCTGGCCATACATTCTTTACTTTTATCTTCACTGGGCTCTACAATTAAAGTTAATTTCATTTCTATAGCTGTATTACATCTGTTAATTACCTTTTATTTCCCCATGTCTTTAATGCAGGATGACTTTGTTCAGTCTTCTGCCATGTCAGAGTATGATTTGGCAGCTGAGGGAGATCTGTTCAAAGCTCCTGAACCTATTATTGAAGAGCCAATCATGGACATGGATCCCATGTCAGCGGCCATCTCGATGATGTCTTGTGGGGAAGATGTCTCGTCACAGGGACTGAAATCCACTGATATTGATATTCTTCAAAATGATCAGTTTCTGAGTGAGGTGTTCTATGAATGCGAAAAGGATCTCTTAGAAAAGGCAGCAATAGAGTCACCATTCTCTGAGATTCTGGAAATCAAGGTTCCTCTTCTGAACATTGATGAGAACACAATTCAAGAAAACAAGCCACTTACTGACATGCAATTAGCAAAGAGTGACAGCTCAGGAAGTTTGAGCTCAATGGACTGGATGCGTGGAGCTGCAATGAAGCCTGCTTTCATTGATATCTCTGCAATAGATTTCGATGCAGATTATGGCATGCGGAGATCATTTAGCGAAGGAGATATAAAGGTTTGACTTAACCTCTTTGTATATACGTTGTGTTTCATGCTTTTTTATAAATTTAGTCAAATCACTGTAAAATTGAAGGTAACAGCTTAAGGATGTGTAAAGGTCATCTTTTTTACTACACCACAGAAGTGGGAGCAACTTTGTCTTGAAGTTAGAAGTGTTGATGTTTTCAGAATTCAGCTTCTTTCCTTGACTTGTTTAGAGTGAGAGCTTAAAATTTGATAGCAATGATAACTACCTTACCAAGGAATAAAATTGATAATAAGTATTGGATCTTGTCAGAATATTTTTCCACCTCAATATAGAGAGAATTCACTATCTTTGAACTCAATTAAGAACAAAGATTCACCTCTACCAAGTATCATCTGATATTCTGTTAATTCTCCAGATTTAAGGAGTATGAAGATGAAAAAGACAGGAATGATGAAATGACCTGAACCTGATTGCTTAATTAGAAATAACAAATTTGGCAGACTTTTCTTATAATACCTAATGTATTTAAAATATTGCTCTTGTCAAAATCTGTTAGTTTAAATGTCTAAAAAATTCGAAATCTGCTTGTTATTAGAAATCAAAAGTTCGGAATGCACCAAATTCTTCTTTAAGAGAATGATTCCTTTTGTCAGGTTTCATGTATCCATATGATTAACCTGTTTCTTGATATACTGGAAATGCTGCTCCTTTAATGAACCTGCAGTGTAATTAAATATCTGTTACTTAATTCGCCCTTATCTGAAGTCATGTCTTTTCAAGCACCCCCTCCCATTTACATCCAGAAATGGGATACTTAATCCAGCAAATTATGCTTCCTTTTGTGGAATCAAAAACAATTTCTGCTTTAAATACTTCCCAGTTATTTATTCTTCTAGTTTGCAACCAAAATCTTGTGATTTGCTCAAAACTATACTGGATTATTGATACTGTTTTTGTGACAGACTCTTGGTAATGGTAACATGAACATCGTCCATTCACCCCTTGAGAGGCCCTTTCTTATCAGCAACTGCACCAGTGAGGAACGCTTCCAAAAGCTCTCCAGATACAGGAATAAGAAGACAAAGAGGAATTTTGGGAGGAAAATCAAGGTAATTACATGTTTACCATCCCTCTAACATGTGAGACTTTCACACAAACAGAAAGCCTTGAAAATTCTACAGAATGCATAACATATCTCTTGAATGTTTAGCACTGCTATCTCTAATCACGGAAAGAGCAATGGATATTATTTTGTTAATGCTTTCTACTTAGAACATGACATTCATCTTTGCCTTCTGTTCTCAAGGGTTTCTAGAATCTGTTTTCTTCAATTCCTTCTAAGGTTGTGTATATGTCATGGATGATTAGTCTATTTTATAAATGTTCATCATTCATTACCTCCACTCTTGAAGCTTCGGAATGTGACGTCATCCGTTGCTCTTGTTTTACAATATTAATGCAGTGAAAAGCAGCTTCACTAATAATGCATAATCCCTTGAAAAGCATTTTAGTTGTTAAGTATGCATCAACAGTAATTTTCTTATGCAACCAAATTTTATCGATGCTATTTTCAGCCTAAACAAATTCCAAACTCAGCTGATGATATGCTTTGGTTTTTCAGTATGCTTGCAGGAAGGCTCTTGCTGACAGTCAGCCAAGAATCCGTGGAAGATTTGCAAGGACTGAAGAATCTGATGTCAAGAGGGAATGAATGACTTAAAACTGATTTAGTAGGAAGAAAGTAGAGTTGAGTAGCTATATCTGATCAAGCTATATGGAAAAACTCAGCAGTAATATGTGATTAGAACTTATGTGGGGAATCTCTGTATGTTTGAGCAGATATTTGCTGAATAAACCAGGCCTCAAACTTCTTAGGCTAGTTCACCTCTTATCTATTGTATTAACGTCTCTATAGACGGAAATAACCTTCCAGATATGTAAATAGGTTTGTTGAATAATGGAAAGAAAAAAAAAGGGTTGTACTATGTTCATATATATGATGAAATGACAAGGTAACATCAATAATTTCGTTCTCTAATGTCAATTTTAGTTTTAATTTAGTTATTTATTTTTCTATTCATTTTTATGTTCTCTAACTTAAACTTTCATTTTAACACTTTTTCACAATTGCTTTTGTCTTGAAACGTTTTTGGCTTTGACTCTAGTTAATTAGTCTTACGCAAAACGTTTTGGTCTAGTAGTGGCACAACTCTGGAGGAAGAGGCGGTTAACTAAGGACCCATTTTGATAAGCTTATCCGGAAGTACTTCTAGGAGAAATATAACAAAGAGTGGTGCTTTTGGTTATGTTTGAAAATGGAGCAATGATGAATGGCACTTGGTGGAGATAACGTGATAAAAATGTGGCAATGGGTCAAGTATCTTTTATCTTGCCTTCATTTGATTATAGAAGTGATCAAGAATGAGATTAGAACATTAAAGTTAAAGAGATAGGTGAAAGTTGAAATTTAGTGAAAGGTCACAATTGCAATTGTTTGGTAAAACAAAACACATCACAACCGCTGGGTGGGGATGCACTTTAGAAGTTGCTCCCACCCTAACCCAGTCAATCATTACATGCTAGGATAGTGCCTTGCAATTTGCAAAACGTTTCTTTTTGTAGTTCAGTTTAAGACTCCAGTGGTGGGAATCAGGGCATTGAGCACCCTCTGCATTTTTCTGCTGAGTATAAATGCATTCATTCAGTGGCTTTGGCTTCCCGCTTTCCTCTCCTCCAATCCTTTGGCAATTTTCCTTTTTTATGGAGTCATTTCTTATCTTTTCCTTTTTTATGTAGTTTTTTTTTTTTTTTTTCATTTTGAATATGTTTAGCTAAACTAAACACTTGAAGTTAGACGATGTTCCATGAAAAAAATTGTATTTTGTTTGGAAGGATCAAAATGCAGTGAACGATTTGCGACTCCAACAAATGATAATTAATAAACAAGATCTGCATACATCTCTACAAACACTCCAACCATCAAGTCAATAACTATAAGTGAATAATGAGACTTAAATGTATACATGTAAACATGAAATGTCTTATATGGTGATAGATGGCGGGAAAGGACACATGACAAGGTCCAAAATATCTCCATAACACATTTAATTTTTGAAATTTCAATACAGTTTGTTTCTCTTAGTCAAAACTTAAATGTCTAGGATTACGCCATCCTTGAATGGTTTTTGAACTATGCATGCAAATGGAAATTTGGTGTGATATTGTGGTTTAGTCTACGAGTCTTAGAATTCTCTAATATGGGAATAGTCATTGAGTTTTTTTTTTTTTTTTTGAATTCTTGTTCTTTATGCTGCTTCTTTTTTCATTTGGAAACACCTACGGCATCAAAGACTTCTTCTTGTAGGTGTCGAATTACAATTTCCTTATGCACAATCTTGTGGGAAAAAATAATTTTATTTTTTAATAAAAAAACATAAATGCTTGTGTGTGTGACACGTGAAAAGTGAATTACCTTAGCATATGGTGGGCTAAAAGTAAGATGTACTATGAGGTAGACTGATGGATCATTTGCCATACATGTTTATGCTATGTCACTGTCACTTCATTTTTTTATGGAAAAAAACAATTATAATAATTTCAATTACTCAAGATCAGGACAAACAAGATTAGAGGTAGGGGTGATAATTCGTGTTCATGGGTCGGATTTTGGTCGACCTAGATCTGGCACGGGCATGAATAGGTTCAATCCGAACATGACACAATTAACAATTTGTGTTATAAAATTTAACTCGAACACGACTCGTTGATTATATGGGTTGACACGATACAACCTGAATTTGAAGACAACTTATTTTTACACGACACGACCCGATCCAACCCAACACGAATAAAAATAAAATGATATTAATTCAAATCATATTTAATTTGTTTAATATAATTCAAATCAAAATAAGTTATATTTAATTTCATTAATCCAATATGAAAACATAATTAAATGCAACATATAACAAATGTCTCATTCTTACATTAACTTCTTCCACCAAAATATACATTAAGATCACAAATCCACAATTATGTTACTGATTGAAAATAATAGTTATGGGTCAATGGATTAATGAGTTGACCTGTAACATGACACGATTTTTTTCGTGTTAAATTTTTTCAACTTGAACATGACTCATTTATTAAACGGGTTGATCCGAATATGAAAAAATCGTGTTGAATCCGAATCGGGTTGACGGGTAGTGTCACAAATTACCACCCGTAATTAGAGGCAATACAAACAAACAAGAGCTTCCTCTAGCTCTAGCCAAATCTAATTAGGATTAGAGGATACAGATTTTGTGAGCTCATGAAGTACATATTTTTCTTGTCAACACATACTCTGTGAAATATTAAAACCAATAAAATCTTGACTAAGAGAGTTACTTACAGTTGGCAATAGTCAGGTTCAAAGCTGTTGGGTCCCAAGAGTACTGAATTTCTTTACCACAGCTTCCAGGCAATTAGTTTCTGCTATTAATTATTAACAGTATATGAAAAGAAAAAATCCGTGCAACAGTGATGCTCATGCATATACCAATGCTCCTGCAAGCACCACATTTTTAATCTGAGTACAAAATTTGACATCTTTTTATTTATTTATTGATAGATATTAATTTATTAGTTTTTGTTTTTCATTATTTCTCAATCACTAGAACAACCTTATATCTCTAAGATTTGACAAGTTGTTGCTGCTATTAACACACATTTCTTCATCCGTTGTGTTGTTGCAAGTGTTGTCTAGTGTTACAGGTTACAACTAGTAAACAAGTAAATTCCAACTATAAAGAGTGTGTGTGTAAAGTGTTGCAAGCTTTGAATGTTTAGTTCAATGTTTATATGGCTCGCTTCTGCTACTTCAATGTTTAGTTCAAGTCATCCATGATTTGGAGAGTTCCATAAACTCTGGTGTTTGATTCAGAGACTGTTATACTATAAAAATTACCGTATAATGACAGAAAATTCTGATCGTTACGTGAATTTGATTGCAAAATAAATTAGTGACCGAATTAATAATTAGTTTTTTTTTTCCTCACTCTAACATTGGTGTGAAATATTTCCTAATTTTGTTGATGACACATCTTTCATTAAGAATTTAACTAATCATCTTTAATGAAAATTTTCTTTTCAACTTAATTTTTTATTCATTGGAAATTTGAAATTTTATTTAAGGATACCAAAACCAAATTTATTTAGACCTGCAACACGTGGGTGATTTTTTTAAAGCAATGGTGAATTAGTAATTAGTAATTTAAATAATTAAAGACGGAGAATTACATAATTTTTTTAGGATGTATTGGAATATAATATTAATAAAAAATCGCTAAAATTTTTAACTGACTTTTTTTAAATTTATTACTTCATTTGATTTTATTTTTTGTCTATATTAATATCTTTATGACTTTTAATTTTCTTAACTTTCCTAATTACATTGTTATTATAAAAAATGTTTGAATAAATAGAAAAACAAAACATCTTAATTTTAAACAAATTAGAAACCATATACGGATTTTTATTCGAAATATTAATGCTAAATATAGAAGAAGAAGAAGAAAAACGTATACACAATTCTATATATACTTGGATAGTGTGATTTTTTTTAAAGTTTTTTTTTTCTTCTTCTAAATTTGTAATCCTCATTAAACCAGGTTAGTTACGTCGCAAATAGATAAAAAAAAAAAAATATTGGTCATGAGTCATGACTGATGTCGCAAGTTTCGAATTAATAACCAGATACGTACGATTTGAAAATGCTAAATCTAAGTTAAAATGGCTTTGGGTGTAGCAAAAGGCCAACTGAAAGCACCTTAATTTCCGTTTCTCGTAGGTCGCAAGAGATGTGTAACGGGGACGTCGTGACAACGAGGTTTCAGCAAAATAAAAATAAAAATCCTATGCTCAATACTACAATTAGTACTATTTTTATTATCTTTATATTTAAGAGAATAGTACTATAGTACATTACATATATTAAAAAATTTAATTAACATTTCTATTTACATAAAAAATATTTTAAATCTTTTAATATAGTTTTTTAATATTACTATATCTTTATATTTATGATAAATATATACAATACAAAAGTTAAATAATAATAAAAATACAATGATGAATAAGTATTATTTGAAAATAAAAAAGCGAAAAAAATGATATATTAATCAATGATTGGATTTAGAGCCGCCAGCCTTGACTTATCTATTTGATTCTTCAATACAACACAATGCAGGCCTTGGCCAAGCCTGAGATTACCAAGATCGCCACACTCTGTCACTACCCAAACTCTCAGATTTTATATTACTATCTCTACTCTTCATCATTTATATATCTATTTTAGTACATAATTAATTAATGAGAAACATCTTATTGGGTCAGAGGCAAAATGAATGAAAACTTATATCAAACTATCAAAGTAAAGCTCTTCTACTTAGCTTACCAAAAAGAAATAAAAAAAAAGCTCTTAATATTTAAGAGTCAATGATAAAATATGGTCCTTCTTAGTTCTTTTTTCAATGATCCAAATATAAGAAAAAGCTGAAAGGAAGCCACCACTATGATATCCCTCGAAGAACAAGAAAAGCATCTCTCAAGCAGAAAGCAGAGGAACCGATTCCACCACAGGGCAAAACTTGCTGTCTCTGTATCCATTGCATCATTCAACGCACTCTGTAACATTACATGACTCTAGCCAAGTTTAAAGGGCCTGAAAATTAACTAGTTTAGCTGCACAGTGGCTCACAAAAATTGTGAGAACTTTCGGACACCATGGTCCTCTACAAAACATGTAGTAGTAATTAAACTTACCTACATTGTTCACAATTGATCTGTCTTGGTCAAAGAATTAAAAATGTGATCACTATATTTTCATCTTTGGATTCAAAGCCACAGGTCCAGCAGGGAAAACGTATGCAACCGAGGTCAACACTACCTAAAATCAATACCAAAGAGAAAAGCCATCAACCTATATATAAAAGGAGTGGGAAGATATAGGTAACTAACTACATGTTAAGTAATTAATCTTTGACTGTTTACATTGAATTAACTAAATATCAATTTTAACTTCCTTGCACGTGATGAACAGTTCATCATCTCTTGCTTCCTCGCACCTTATTCCCATGAATTTTATCTCTCTCTCTCTCTCTCTCTCTCTCTCTCTCTTCCCTTTTTTCCCTTTAATTACATAGTGAAATAAAACAATCCACTAAACAATTTTTATTGTTGTTCAGACTTTATACACCCTCTCCCTTTTGAACTGTCCCCTATAAAATTTCCGGTACCATGCTTTCCAAGTTATGAGTAACTACCAGCTTCGTGTTTAGTCTTTTTGGATAATAAATAAATCTTGTTATCCCTTAGCCGTAAATTAGATACCCCAAAAAAGAGTATACTCACTTTTATTCTATGGCTAGAGACGACAAACAATAACAACGAATTTCCATGGCTTCACATCACAGTGGCCAAGAGGTTTCGTTTACGAACAAAAAACCAATCAAAAATTAAAATAAAAACATCAATATTTTTATTTTTATTTTTTTATAATTAAGAAATGAGTTCTCTCAATTTTCATGGTTGATAGCTAATTTATCCACCCATAGGCAATAACCATAAGTCCAAAACTCAGAACTGGGAGGTTTCGTCTTCAAGTAAAACTATCTACTTTATAATTTTTCTAGAGAATGAAAACAACCCATAAAATTGAGAAAGTGGAGTCAGTGGCATAGAGTGCGTAGATCCAATCAGAAGAACTTGGTTTCCTGATATAGCAATCCACCAAACACCACTCAATTCCCACGTGCCCAACTCATCCTTGGTGCGGACGAAGAATCAAATCAAACGTCATCGTTCAATTCAATCCCTCACTCAAACTCACACTCACACATGCATCAAAATTAAATCACGTTCTTAACGAAATTAAATCCAAAATCTTAAAATTCACAACAATAAATTTTGTTTAACTGTATTTTCCAACAAAAAAAAAAAAGTGTTTAACTGTTTTAGGGTTGGGACTGGTCAGAATAAAAGCCTATTGGCACTGTTGTCGTCCTCTTACAACAGAAAAACATTCTGGTCACAAAAAAAAATAAATTTGCCATAGTCACTCCACCAGATCTTCGGAACCACCTAATAGCGATTTTCTCATGCAATCTTCAGCTCCACGTCCAACCCCAACGTCTACGAGCACAAAATAAAAAATAAAATAAAAAATCACGAAATGCAAATAACAACACCCCATCCAAACAATATTGCTACCTCCCCCACCGGAGAATACCACAAAGCTTGCTATGCTATAAATATAAAAAATTCAAGAAACTAAATTTTTCAGTACTCCATTAATGTAAAATTTCAATCCCAAACCTAAGCCGGAAATGGACAACAACAACATTAACACACACACGCGCGAAAGGCATAGCAAATCATGCAACAAATTCCAAGGACAAGAACGTCTACGAAAAAAAAACATGTTTCCCACACATAAGTGACACATTTTGGCTCCAAAATTCTTGGAATCTTCAAAATTTGATGACCCATTCTGTCTGCTTGCAACATTGCATGAAAGCTTATAAGAAATAACGTTACCAGAATGCCATGACCAACAAGCTCGCACACGAAACTGGGAAGAAGAATTTGCGCTAGCAACACGCAACGCGCAAGTTAGCCTCTGGCCCCATCAACTAACTACATCTACATTACATAACAACATATGATATGAACACACTCAAGATAACGCCGAGACTTCTCTCTATCTATAGTCTTACTCTGTCACCCCTTTCCTTGTTCCCTCTCTAAAATTTTCCTAAATTAAAACATCACCGTCCTATGTTACAATTTTTTTTTTTGTCCAGCCCCACATAATACAAATTACGTTGCAATTTGTCTTACCAAAAAATAAATATTGTTTACGTTTCTCTTCTGAACTTCTCTCTCTCACACAGAGAGATCCCTCTATTCTCTTCTTTCTCTGCTCCTTCGATCCTCTCGGTCAGGTTCTCCGACATTCTCGCACCTAATTCTTTAACTTTCTTTGACCCTCATCGCGTGTCTCTCCACGAAATTCGGCCTCGCACTCTCGCTTCTTCGTTCGCTCTGTTTTTCTCGGAATTTCAATTCAGGATTAGGGTTTATGGGGTGTCTCGCACGTTTGGGCTCGTGGGTGTAATTTTCCTTTCTGGGGTTCTACAAGTTACGATTTTAACATCATTCGCGGCTTCAATTTAATGCGGGTATAGTGATTTGTTCCCCGCAGCGCGAACCATGATTATCAAACGGAATTTGAAATCCCAAATGCCGAGTCTGAAACGGGTCAAACTCGGTGACTCGGTGGGCGAGAATGATGAGTGTTCTTATGCTCGTAAGAAGAGAAAGACCAACAACGGTTACTACCCTTTGAACCTTCTCGGCGACGTGGCCGCCGGCGTGATTCCAGTGAGTTTTCACGGGCTGCTCGGCGCCGCCGGCGCAGCGGAGAAGGGGTTCTCAGCGGCGTGGTGTAACGGAGTGGAATCGAATGTGAAAAACGACGTTGTCGTGGAAGTGAAGAAGAAGAACGAGGTTCAGCGGCCACCGCTGGTTAGAACTTCGAGGGGGAGAGTTCAGGTTCTCCCTTCGCGGTTCAATGATTCGGTTATTGATAATTGGAGGAAGGAGAGCAAGAGTAGTAGTGGTGGCTTGCGTGATTGTGATTATGATGAAGAATTTGAATGCAAGAAGGAGAAGCTCAGCTTCAAGGCACCCAAGGTTTGCAGCAATAATAATCAGAAGAAAGGGAAAAGCGAGGAGAAAACGGGTTCTAAGGCTCGTAAGTACTCGGCATTGTGTAATAGTTTTGAGAGGAGCAAGTGTTTGAGTTCGCGTGGTGATGGTGCATTGGCCTTGAGGCGCAGCGGGGCGGCCGCCGTTGAAGAGGATGATGAGAAGGGAAGGTTTTTGGAGGTGGAAAAGGTTGGTTTGATGGGTTTGAAGGGGAAGAGAAATGGGTTGTTTGGGCCAGAAGATTTTTATGCAGGTGATATAGTGTGGGCCAAAGCTGGGAGAAAGGAACCTTTTTGGCCAGCCATTGTTATTGATCCTATGACTCAGGCACCTGAGTTAGTTCTCAGGTCTTGTATACCTGATGCAGCTTGTGTAATGTTTCTAGGGTATGCGGGGAATGAGGATCAAAGGGTATGTATCATGAAATGTGACTATTATGAATAATTACTACTTCCTCTATGGAGAACACTTGTTGTGTATTTATTGTGGTTTTTGATGATTTGGGCAGGACTATGCATGGGTGAAGCATGGGATGATTTTTCCATTTATGGATTATGTGGACAGGTGTGGATTTGTTGGTTTTCTTCTGTTTGTTTGTTTGTTTACATTGTGTTGAACTACCACCACTTGGTGTTTCTTTGTGGAAGGAGTTTTTGCTTACTAGTTGTGATATTTCTTGGTTTAGGTTTCAGGGGCAGTCTGAGTTGAGTTACTATACTCCTTCTGACTTCCAAATGGCGATAGAGGAGGCATTTTTGGCGGAGAGGGGTTTCACAGAGAAGTTGATAGCAGATATAAATACAGCAGCTAGTAACAATGGTTATGATGATTCTATTCTGAAAGCTATTCAGGAGGTCAGTGGTTCAAACCAATATGCAGGATATCATTTTCTGAACCAGGTAAGTCAATTACAGTGCTTCTTTTTTCTTCTTTTGCCAACCATTTGGGGAAAACTGCATGCTAAAATTCTGCTGCATCATATTTAGGGAACACTTGAGGAAAGCTAATGCTATCTCCATCCCTATATATAAAACTCTTTTAACTATTTCACTAAAATTAGGAAAGTTGGTTAACGAAGTTTATAGCATGGAATTTGTTAACAATTTGTATTATTTTTTCAAAATTACCCTTTAAGATTATTTGACTTATCATCTCACTCTTTTGCTTATTTGCTTTCATAGTTTCATCCAACACTTTCCACCCAATTATGGGTCGTTTTCTGCAATCCTTACAAGAGAGAAAGAGTGTATCTTATTAATTTATAACATTTATTGTTTATTGACTACGGTTCAAAAATTGTAACGTAATTAACAGTATTTTGATAAAATAAAATAAGATAATGCAAGTAACAATTTGAAGGTCTTATAAAAAGGGACAAGAAAATTTCTCAAAAAAAGTCTTATATACAGGAACGAGGTAATAAATGATAATATACTTAGTTTGCAACTTGAAATAACTGTAGCACTGCTAGTTTCTTTTCTCATTTGTTGGCCTAAGACTGACTTGACATACTTTTTTTATATGTTTTGATTATGTAATTATTACTCTGTACAAGTGAGGAATGGTGCCAAAGTTTAATGGTTCATTGATTTGAATTTCCATTGTAGGATTTATTTGATAAGAAAGAAACACGGCCCTGTGAAGCCTGTGGGTTGAGCCTTCCTTACAAGATGTTAAAGAAAACAAAGGATTCAAGTCCTGGTGGCCAATTCCTATGTAGAACATGTGCTAGGGTTTGTATATCTTGCCTTTTTCTACCAACAGATTATATTTTGATCCGGAACAAAAGCATTATAATTGAAGTTCTGCATTTGTTTAGAATTTTTTCAGTCTTTAAATCATTTTCTTTTGCAGTTAACAAAATCAAAGCATTATTGTGGCATATGCAAGAAGGTTTGGAACCATTCCGATAGTGGAAGCTGGGTAAGTTAGTTAAATCCTGTTAACTAATTAAGGTTATTCTTTTTTGCTCAAAGACTCTTATTGCTTTGTATTGTAATATTTTTATTTTTTATTTTTACCTTTGTGCTCCTCCAAATTAGGTCCGCTGTGATGGATGCAAAGTGTGGGTGCATGCAGAATGTGACAAAATTTCTAGCAACCTTTTCAAGGTACATCCATTACTTGATCTTAATTACTTGATATCTTAATATTGTCACTTGTCGGCATTTGAAGCTCATAAAGTGACATTTTGGTTTTTTGCTGATTGGTGTATTCTGTTTTTTGTAGAATCTTGAAGGCACTGATTATTACTGCCCCACTTGCAAAGCCAAGTTTGATTTTGAGTTATCTGATTCAGAAAAACCACAGGCAAAAGTCAAGTAAGTTTGTTATGGTCCTTTTATTTAACTCCTCCAGCCCTGGCTTTTTGACATAACCTAATGATTTCATTGCACAAAGCCTATCTGTTGTGATTCAAGTTCATATACCAATTTAGAATATTTCTATGTGGTAAGAGGAATGCTAACAAAACACTTTTTCTTATTGGGTAAAAATTTATGTTAGACCCATTATTAAATCATGTGGGTCCCACTCCCTGTTTAGTGGGACCGATGTGAAATTTGTCCAATAATAAGGAGTGCATCAAAGAAATTATTGTAGCATTTCAGAAAAGAAAATGTTAGATTATTTGTATTATTTCTTACTGTAGTGGATGCTTTGGTACAGGTGGAGCAAAAACAATGGGCAGCTAGTGCTTCCAAATAGGGTCTCTGTTCTCTGCAATGGTGTAGAAGGCACATATTTCCCAAGCCTCCATTCGTAAGCACAAAGTCCTTCAGAAGAATTTGACATAAAAAATTTCCCTGTCCTCTGTTGTGACTATCATTTTATTAACTTGTTAATTTTTAAAATTGTTAAGAGTTATTTATTACTTGTAAATAGTTATATTTTAAAGGTGTCATAAGTAGTAATATATTAATGCTTTTTTCAAGATTGGCAATTAATACCTATCTGATATAATCTGATTTTGTGATATTGCTCTTTAGAGGGAGAATGTAGCACTAATTTGCTAATGAGATTCTATTTTCCTAAAAAGGAATGAAACTGTGGTTGAAATTTTTAGGAACATTCCTGCTTATGTTCTTTGTTGTAGTTCTTTAAGAGTTAATTCTTATTAGAAATCATGCCCAAAGAATATTCTCTTATAACCCTTGGAAGAATTCCTAATTTTCATCAATTTGTACAATGATTAAATTTCCACCAAAATTTGTGCTAGACAACTATACTTGACATTGTTTGTTTCACTCATACTAAGGTGCTAGCACAGCTTTTCTAATATCTTATGTAGCTTAAGATTCAAACATCATATTACAATGTTCCAAATTGGCTGGTTCCATTTTGAATGCACCGTTGTTATTACTTCTAGATTAGAAAATGATCAATTTCTTCTCTCTCTCTCTCTCTCTCTCTCTCTCTCTTTGTGGTTTTGATGTGTTTTGTTTTCTTTCAGAGTTGTGTGCAAGTGTGGGTTTTGCGGGACAGAAAAGCAAGCACTTAGTGAATGGGAACGACACACAGGTTCCAAATTAAGAAATTGGAGAACAAGTATTAGGGTGAAAGACTCCATGCTACCTCTGGAACAATGGGTTCGTATATTACTATTATTTAACTGTGGTTCATAATATTCCCTTGTCTCTTTGTGCTAAAAATATACTAATTGTTGGTTAATTTAGTCTATTTGTTCAAGTTTCTGCCCACACTCTTTTATACATTTAATGTATTTATAGGCTTGTTATGTATAAGTAGAGTATGGTATTCTTGTTCCAATCAGTATTTTAATTATTAATTGAAGTTTTTTCCATCTTATGGATTAGGTCTTAGATTTATTTGAATTTTATTTCTTCAGTGTCAAAATGCTAATGAAGTCATGATACTGACCTATTGAGAATGAGAATCTGGGAACTCATAATATTATTCTCATTGTATGACATGGGACACTTAGAAGAAGAGTCAGGTTGCTGTTTATTTTTGGGGGCCAGGGGGGTTCTCTGTTCTAAGACATAACACATGCAACTAATACACTAATATTTGATTTCTCAGATGCTGCAGTTGGCAGAATTTCATGCTACTGCTCAGGTTCCTGCCAAACCTAAGAAACCTTCTCTAAAAGAAAGAAAGCAGAAGTTGCTTACCTTCTTGCAAGGTGACTTTTACACTCATTCTGTTTGCATACAACTTTTCATTTTGATGAGTTTTCCAAATGAAGTTCTCATAGTGATAATTGTACTGTAAACTATTTCTCTGACAGAGAAGTATGAACCTGTTCATGCTAAGTGGACTACAGAACGCTGTGCTGTTTGTAGATGGGTTGAAGACTGGGACTACAACAAAATTATCATTTGCAACAGGTAATGTAACAGTTTCAGTTGGATTTTTTATTTGCCCAATATTCAACCCATAAAAAGATAGGGATTTAAACAAGATGCTGCATATATCTACAGATCTTGTATCCAATAATGATTTAACCCAGATTTAATTTTTATCTGTATTTTGAAATATCATATAGAACAAAAGTACCTCTAGTGCATTTGACAGGAATATGCTCCTCACTTAATGCTTTCAATTTTATTACTGCAGCTTGCCATTCTGACTAATCATTGTTACAGCTTTGTCATTGATGCATATGAAGCAAGATTTTTGTGGTTACTCTATGTTGTATTGCAATTAAATCACAAATAAATTATATATGTTACAGATGTCAAATAGCAGTTCATCAAGAATGCTATGGAGCAAGAAATGTCCGAGACTTTACATCTTGGGTTTGTAAGGCTTGCGAAACACCTGACATCAAGCGGGAGTGTTGTCTTTGTCCTGTAAAAGGTATGTCTTTGACAAAATTTCAAATGTTGGGTATATAAAGTGATCATCTTTTTTTCCCTGGGTATGATGTAGACTTACCTCTCTGTGATATCGATGTTTTGGAACTGTCCTGCCTGATTATTTAACCTTGTATGTATGTTCATATAATATAAATCAACTTACTCTTCTTGGCTGAGAATATTTTTACCCCTTTACTATGAGTTTAATTCAATCCGCTATATGTGTAAAACTGTTTTACATTTATTACCCAATGATGTAAACTCTTTTTTTGGAATTGTGCAACTTGATTCTTTTAATTTATATACAGTATACATTTGTTATTCAATTTTACTCATCATGGCTCAGAATCCCCCCTCCCTTTGACTATGTGTTATATTTTAATCCACTGTAAGTGTAAAACTTCTTTATACTATCATTTAAAAAGTTTTATTATCATGTTCAAAACTTCTTTTATACTGTTGCTATGAAATAAACAAAGTTTTAATATTACATAAACACTCAAGTTATTATCAAGGAGCTCTGCAGATATGTTTCTACATTGGTTTTGATGACTACAATCTGTTTTTCTTGAACTATTTTTGGACTCCCAGGTGGTGCTCTAAAGCCGACCGATGTTGACACATTGTGGGTTCATGTCACTTGTGCTTGGTTTCGACCTGAAGTCTCTTTTGCTAGTGATGAGAAGATGGAGCCTGCTTTGGGTATTCTAAGTATTCCTTCAAATTCTTTTGTAAAGGTACAGTATCTGCTGCTAAAATCCCCCCCTGAAAAGGAATGTTAGTTAGTTACCAGTTGAAATGATTTTATTCTTTGCATATTCCACACTATGTCAGAATTATTTTCACCACTTAAAAAACCTAGAAGAATATCTATCTGATTTGAGTATTTTGTTCATTGAGTGTGATATAAAGGACATTATCTAGACTCTGAATTACTTAATATCTTTTTATCATTTTGATATCGCTTGATGAGGATGAGCCTTGGCACAACTGTAAGGTTGCTGCCTTGTGATCTTGAGGTCATAGGTTCACTTGCGAGAGTACGGCTGTGTTCATCTACCCTCCCCAAACTCCATTTAGTGGGAGCTTCTTGCATCGGGTTGCTTTTTGATGTCTCTTGGTCCACTCTAACGAATACAATCTAAAAGTCTGCATTACTTGAATTTTCAGATTTGTGTTATTTGTAAGCAAATTCATGGTTCATGTACACAATGTTGCAAGTGTTCTACTTATTTCCATGCCATGTGTGCTTCAAGGGCCGGTTATCGAATGGAGGTGAGAGATCACTCAGATTAAATCAGCTTGCTTGATATCTTGTGATTTAAAAATTTCTTTTAATTTTAAGCAAGTTTAATGGCAATTTTCAATTTACTTCCCTGATTTAATTAAAACATATATGACTTTATCTTTAGAAAAAGTAAAGTTAAAGTCAAAGTCATATATGTTTTAACTTGGGTTAAAGGTGTTGTTGATGTTGATGTTGATATATGACTTTATCTTTAATCATGAGTTGATCAGTTGATGACTGATTACCATTACTCACCAGTTTCATTCATAGAATATGCATTTTCAATTTGGACTTAAATAAGAATAAAATGGTACAAGAAGACTAACAAGAATCATACTATTGATAGGGCCCATTGGCATCAATTGATCCACGTAGCTGAACCATATCTAATGAGATAAGAATTGATTGTTGTTGTATTCTGTTAGACTTCAGAAGGAAAACATGGTACAAGAAGACAAAGATCATATTATTGATGCCCATTGGCATTAATTAATCCATGTAGCTGTATCTAGTGAGATAATACTTTATTGTTGTTGTATTTTGTTAGACTTCAGAAGGAGGAGAGGACATGGAAAGTGTAAATTAGACGGAATAAAAACAGTTACCTGGTTACAACAGTTAGATACTCAGTCAGCTGATATTCTGTTAGTCAGTTGGGTGGTTAAATAGGGCCAATCCTTGTAAAGGAGAACTCTCCTTTTTCATTGTGTTCTAATAACAGAATCATTCACTATCTTCCCTTCTTTGTTTTATTTTTATTAGGATTCTTGGGTTATAGAGCCCTAACACATTCTTGAATGTTTTATCTGTTGGGACAATTTTATTAAATTTCTCCCCATTAAATGCAGTTGCATTGTTTGGAGAAAAATGGCAAGCAGACAACAAAAATGGTCTCTTATTGTGCTTACCATAGGTATGCAATCCTCAATTGTGATTAATCATCCTCTTTTGCCCCTTTCTACCATTTTCTTTGTAGACTTTGCTTTTTCCCCAACAATTGTCTTTTTGTAATTGCAAAAATATAGGTTTATCTGAAATTCTCGTTAATCTAGATCTTATTTTCAGCCTTTCATCTTAATCACGTCTATTTTTTTTTTTTTTTGCAGGGCTCCCAACCCAGATACAGTTTTGATTATGCAAACCCCTCTTGGGGTCATTTCAACTAAAAGCCTTCTCCAAACTAAGAAAAAAAGTGGTTCGAGGTTAATCTCATCTAACAGAAGAAAGCAAGATGACTCTCCTGTTGAAAACATTGAGCATGAGCCATTTTCTGCTGCTAGGTGCCGTAACTTTCAAAGAACAAACCATACCAAAAAGGTAGATAGGAGAAAATTGTTCATGTTGGTGAATGTTTGTAAGCCAGTACTTAAACAACATAGCTATGTCTCTGTTATTTATTATATGTTAATTGTCCTGTTTCTATTTCCAGTGAACGTGTTTTTTGTGTTTAAACATTAAAGATATATTAGCTTTTAATCTGTGTTACCAATATCTATTGTATTTTTGCCAACAATTAATTATTCTTCACCAAAATGTGCCGGATACTGCTACTGGCATGGATGTAAACTTGTATGTGGGGCATATCGTAAAAATATCATGGTTACTGCTTTTATTGCTTTGATTTCTTTGTTTCCATGCTCATCTTTTGGACCTAGTTATCCACTATTGCCTGTAACTTTAAAATTAAAATGCTCAACTTCTCATTTTTATTTCTTCTTTTTGTTAGAGAGCAGCAGATGAAGCCATTTCTCATCGTGTGAGGGGTCCCTATCATCATCCTTTAGATGCAATCGAGAGTTTAAATACACACAGAGTAAAGCTTTTATCTTCTGAAAATTGTATTAGATTTCCTTATTCATTCTTTTAACTTGAATTTAAGATTTGAACTGTGTCCCCCTCCTTTCTTTTCCTTCTTTTGCTAATGTCTTTTTTCTTGTCTCTTCCCTCAAACAGGTAGTACATAAACCTCAGGCATTTTCTTCTTTCAGAGAACGCCTGTACCACTTGCAGGTAATTCTTCTCTTTGTAAGGTGGATTATTTGCTTCAGTGGTCAATTTTCTGACTGTTTTATGGGTACTTTGTATGATTCCAGAGAACCGAAAATGATCGGGTTTGCTTTGGTAGATCAGGCATACATGGATGGGGCCTCTTTGCACGTAGAAATATTCAAGAAGGAGACATGGTATGAATGTTATGCTCAACTATGACAACATTAATAGACCCATAACCTGCTTGTGTGTGATGGTCAATCAACAACAATTGATATTTTTATTAGTATTATGAGGACCAATGGGGTTTTGGACTACTTGAGCATTTGGAACTTGGAAGTTCAGCAGAAGTGATTTATTCTATTCTATTTTGCATAAAACTGAGGCAGATAGGGGAACCATTTAAAAAATCATCATTATGACTTCTGTCATGCAAGAGAATACCCATTTTCAAAGCTGTGTTCGTCAGGCTTTGTCAACTAGTACTAATATAGTATAGTGATTCATTGCAACTGAATATCTTTGGGCCTGTTTGATTTTAGAAAACATTTTCTGTTTTCATTTCTTGTTTTCACTAATAATTATAAAAATGCCACTTTGTTTTTATTTTGTTTCCTATATTTATAAATATTAACAAAATCCAGTTAAAATAAGATGATGTTTTTGTAATTATTTGTAAAAATAAGGAATGGAAACCGAAAATGTTTTCTAAACCTTAACAGGCCCTTGACAACCTTTTGCTTTCTACGTAATTTAATATGGTAGAACATAAAAAGCATGGAGAGCATGGACAACACACTCTCTAGCACACTTTTTCTAACTCACTCTACCAGTTGTTAAAATTGATTGGAATCTACAAAATTTG
Source organism: Glycine tomentella (assembly GCA_007407185.1). NCBI lineage: Eukaryota > Viridiplantae > Streptophyta > Magnoliopsida > Fabales > Fabaceae > Glycine > Glycine tomentella. The sequence continues at coordinate 2,357,378 of PYAF01003243.1, forward strand.
GAGAGAAACTCATTAAATGAGAAGTGTAACCCGCCCAAATATGTGATTTCTAATAAATTTTAGTCAATGATAGTGTGTTGCTAGCATTTCTCAAACATTTAATATGTCATGGTATTTGTGGGCTCGTTTTGAATGCCAGCACAGGTTGGTAAGGCAATTTCAAAATCATGATAAGCCCGACAAAGTCTGGTCTAATTGCCATCTCCTCCTCGCCTGTCTTTTTTTTTTTTTTCTCTCGTTGTTTTGGTCCTGAGGATTCTTCTGGACTGGTTCCTAGTTCAGATGTTGCAACATATGTCGTCCATTGCTTTCATTATGATTCTAACATTAGCAAATGCATGAAATGATTGCCATTGGATCCCTTATGTTTTCTTAGCTTTCCATGTACAACCTTTTTCTGTAGCAATAGTGAGCATGATTTTAATCCTAAGCAGGTTCTTGAATATCGTGGTGAACAAGTGAGACGCAGCATTGCAGATTTGAGGGAAGCACGCTATAGATTAGAAGGGAAAGACTGCTACGTGAGTTAATTCCCCTATGTCTGCCTTTTAATGGCACACTGGTCATCATATTATTCATGTTATGCTATCAACCTAAAATGCCCTACTCTTGTCTTTGCAGCTGTTTAAGATAAGTGAAGAAGTGGTGGTAGATGCCACTGATAAAGGGAATATAGCTCGGCTGATTAATCATTCTGTGAGTCTACCTAAACTTGAATTGATATTTTCTGTACATCATTGTCCTCTCGGATTCTCAACACTGGATAATAGTCATCTTACCTGTTATTTGGTTCATCTTAATACAGTGTATGCCAAATTGCTATGCAAGGATCATGAGTGTCGGTGACGACGAGAGCCGGATTGTACTCATTGCTAAGACTAACGTGGCTTCCGGTGATGAGTTAACGTATGTCTCTCTCTGTGTGCGCGCGCATGCACGCATGTGTTGTAGCATGCATGTTCTTTATAGTTGATGCTGGTTGTTTTGGTTTGGGCAGGTATGACTACTTGTTTGATCCTGATGAGCCTGAGGAAAACAAAGTCCCGTGCCTATGTAAAGCTCCAAACTGCCGGAAATACATGAATTAGGAAGGATTATACAAATGAAATGAAAATCAGATGACAAGACTCAAGAGTATTGTTTCTTCTCCGCAAGGAGCACTAACCCCCCATCCCCTCTTCTGCAGGGAATCTTACAGTTACACCAAAGCTGTATTTTTTATCAAACCAAAAGAAGAGAAAAAAAAAAGGCATAGTTTAGTGTTTTTCTTTTACCCTTTTGTTTTCCTTTAAGACATTCATCGAATTTTAATAAAAGCTAGATTTGGTAGCTTTTGGCTCTTGGCGGCTCTGTAAATGTATCACCCCATATTACTCATTTTCTTCCATATGTTAACCGATTTCTTCCCTTCATGTTCTTTCCCGATGTTCTACCAATCTAATTGTATGGAAAAATACTAACAAAAACGTGTTGCACCCAGATGATGTACATTTCATTTAAAAGAAAACTATTTTATCCTTCTACGATGTTTCTCCTAATAATATTAGTATTTTTATATAAAATAAAAGTCATTTAATATTTTAAAAACATACGAAGTTTATTATACTGTTTTATTTCATAATCGATCAAATATTAGTGGAGGATTTAGAATTGTTCAATTTAAATTTTAAATTGTTGGATTCGTTAGTGTAATCCTTTGAATAAAATTTCGTCCTTCAGAGCGCTCTATCAAGTGTTTTGTTTATAAAAAAAAAAATTTTAATTTCAAAATATTAAAAAATCTTTCAAGTTGATCCCTACACTTTATTGAAATATATTAATTTAGGAACTAAACTGTAGATATTCAATAGGGAAATTATTTATATAATTCTATTAATTTAAGAATTATTTAAGAGAGTGTAATACTTGAACGACACAATTAACATTTTGTTTAAAACATTTTACCCTTTAGTTTTAACTTCCTTTATTTTTACAATTTAGTTTTTACTTTATTATATTCATCCTATCACCAACAATTTCACATAAAATAACTTTTAGAAAAATTTGTCTAAAACTGTGTGTTCATCTCGTATGGCAGGTCAAGGTTTGTCTATTCAAAATAAAGCAAATAAATATATTAGAAATTATAATCTAAGTTAAGGAGTTTCTTTTTTTCATTATTAATATTATTATGGCCTTGCAGTTGCAGAACCCTAGCTAGCTATTGATTGTAAAGGCAATTGATGGTATCTTACTCTTTCTGCCGTGAATCCAAGAGGATGTACAATATCAAACATCAATTAACATGTTTGTTTCACAAGGCTTATTCGACGCAATTCCAAAGAAAGAAATGACAAGAACAGCAAGAAGACAGATTGGTGTCCCAAGTACGAAGAAATTACCAGGTTAATGTTTATCCACAAGTGATGTGAACTTGTTGGAGTTGGAGAAAAGGTACAAAGTTTGATGAGATCTGTGTCACTCTGCTAACACAATTCACTTCAGTATGTTCAGTACTGTATCCCATGTTTATTTTGTTTTCTTGTCAGTTTTGTATTACTTATCAATTATCATACATGCTTGACACCTTTTTTCTTTCAATTCTCTAATACTAATTCTAATTCCATGAGCAACGCTGAAGGGCAACTTGGAAATTTTGTCTGTAACGCAATACATTAAACAAAGTTTTCAATGATATTTTTGCGATACTTTTTTTATTGATATTTTAATGATAACTTGAATGTAGCATTTTTCAATCTCTTCTTGTGTCACTTGGGTGGTGACTTGACCTTTTTTTTTCAATTTTATATTTGTTTTAAGGTTTTTCAAAATCAGTAGATATTTTTGTTTTTTTATATAAATAATTGCTTGTTTCATTATAAATATCAGCTATTGAAATTAATCTTTTAAATAATATCATGCCATAGGTTAAAAAACACTACCGTTAATCTCTCTCCATACATTATTTATTTAGGAAAAATGTAATTGAGTAAACAAAGTGATATATTAATCCTAACGACTTTGAGTAACTTTTTTTTTAAAGAACGTTATGAGTAACTTTGGAAGAATATTACAATTATTACAGTCAAATTTAATGCAATTACTGCTTGAATAAAATACAATTAATAAAAAAAAATACATTTTTTACATCTAACGTTTAAACGAACTTTAGGAGGAAACGTTCATTTCAGATCACAATCGACCAAGCTATACAATCGAAAAGGAAAAATATACAGTTGAATAATAATTTTGAATCAGCTACAGCAACAACTAACTAGAACCGTTTCTATCCACAAAAGACCTTGTAAATAGGAGCGCGGATCCATTAACCCCTCGTAGGACAAGCATCCTCGAGTCCACATATGTTCCACACACAAGCTTTGACAAATCAAATATTTCTGGGGGAATTTGTGTTCTTAGTTCTTGTAGAACATTTCTCGCAGTATCAACGTTTTGATTTAATGGATCATCAAGATTCATTCTCACATCAATATCACCTGATGCAAGCTTGGCTGCTGGAAGACTTGATGGAAGCTCCTTGAAAGGGACTACTTTTCTCCATTTCTTGCCCATGAATTTCTGAGCTAAAGCCTCCACATTGCTTGAAGGGCCAAAGAAGAACTTCTCTGTGGTCTTGTCTTGTTTCAGATATAACCGTCTCCCGGATCTTAGTGTAAATGAAGAATTCACCTGCAATATTCCACTCTTACCTGCTTTGTCATGAGGCCAGTCCTGACCAATCATGACAGAGAATCCAGTGTCAGAGTTGAATGAAAGATTAGCTTTCAATTTTGATTCTCTTGTCACAGTTAAATGCACATCGCCAACGAGTACACGGAGAGGAGGTTGGCGGAGGGTCAGGCCTACATGCTTCCCAGTGGAGTATAATAGACGCCATTTGCCTGGAAGAAGCTCCAGCCAGTTCTGCAGACATGAATATTGACACAAATTAGCATAAGCATTAAAAAAAATATTTTATTTAAAAAAAGAAATCATACCAACTTTTAAAGGTCATGGTTTACATCACTCCAATTAATAAGAATACTTAGTATTATCAGTTATGTCAGAATTCACCATATATGTTGCTCAATATCTTTAGACATTTCACATATATGTTGCTCAACTTGTTTATTTTACCCAAGGTGGGACTTTTTACTTACCACTCCAATGATTGGTAAGCAAAAGTGCAGGCAAAAATGGCCAAGGCTCTTGGCTTGGGTATTAACTATTTTTACAATAGCAACAAAAGAAATGGAACTTAAAAAAAACATTGTAGAAACAACAAAAACAAAAAATATACAAGTTTTAATCACAAATTACCCTTGGCTTTGGATGGGGATTCAACATCTCCATTAAGTCAATGAAGTGGGCAAGCCTGCTTCGCTAAAACATAGAAAATACCCATTAGTCAAACTTTGAATTCCATATATTCCAAATACTGATTTGCTTTAAGTTAAATGTTCCCATCAAGACATTAAGGACAGTAAACAAATGATGAAAACAAACATTAGTAAGGAAAAACTTGAGGACACCAGACACTTACAAATATAAAAGCTCTTATACAAGCATCAAGGAACTCGAGAGGAAATAAAGGGGTACATATACGGGGCATCGTTGGATGAATACCTGAGGCTGACTATAGATGTACTCCTCACTAATACGCATTGCAGTAGAACCCAGACCCCATCGGATAATATCCATTGATGGGACTACACGCCATCTTGGCCCACAAAGGAATGGGTGTCGAAGAGCATCCAAACAACTATATAAATGTTCACATGGTTAACATGGGTACAACTTTTAAACTTGGCCAAATCAAACTAGTATCTCTAATCAAATGCCATTTATATTCATGTTTTTACAAATGTCTGAGAAACTAACTACATGTTCCCGAAAGATCAAGCCTCCTAAAATACCAAAGAAACTTTTATGAATTTTTTTTATACCTGAAATTTCTTCATGACACTACCAATTTTCTTTTTAAAATGTCGACACGCATGCAAGATATAATTTATCTTAGCCCAATATGGGAGCATTGATGAACAAATTATACACACTTTCAACTAGCAATATTTCTTAATAGAATACCTTATCCTTTGAGAAGGTTTAGTTGCAAGCAATAAAGATAAAAGGTGCCAACCAGCTCCCCAGTTCCTATCAAGTATCTGCAAGAAATAGAAAAGCGTCAAAAGACTTGAAAAAACGAATGTAACTCTAAATATCAAGCAACTTTCAATGAAGAATAAACTTACTTGTAATCCAGCATTTCCATAAGGGGAACTTCTGCCAAGGATTTCCAACATAAACTCTCGCAGACATGAAGGATCATACCCCTGAAGATGAGACATGAATTATCATTAGAAAGTTCACATTATTGCATGGCCCTTTCATCTTGATAGATGAAAGAATAGGCAGCATAGAAACATTTGATGTATTAGGTATCTGAAAAAAGGTGACAAAGTGATGTATAGAAATGAAATATTTGTTAAAAGAAAGGAATTAAGTCTGGTAAAATACTTCTATATCAATTTAGAGTAAAAAGATGACTGTCAGAGTAAGTCACCCAATATCTTACTCTGGTAAGATCAGATATATAACACAATGCTAACTTGAGGATGAGTATCCACCTACAGTTGTCCTTCAACTAATCTTTCCTGAGTGATCTGCTAAGGATCACAGTCATTAACCTTTTATTAAAATGACATAATTTCAGAAACTTCTCAATCTTCAAATTTTCATGATAATGGTTTATGTCCTGCCATCAATGAATATGTGTGTGTCTAGAGCATTTAGGTCAACAAGTTTTCTTTTTCCTTCAAAAAAAGCATGAGTTCTTTTTAAACATTCAAGAGTCTAAAATCGAATAAAAGAATTAGCTTTTCGTACCTTTGTGAGGAACGATTTGAACTTTGCAAAAATCAAGGGATCCATAAGTTCCCGCATTACCATTTTAACCATTATGAAGCCCAAGCATCTTTACAACAGAGATGAGCAGGTATCAAAAATATTATATAGCTCCAAACATACTTCACTGAAAAGTTTCAAGACCATACCTCATGTCAAATGCAATCATCATCTGTCGCCTGTCCAAGTTGTCCAAAGAGCTACCATTCGAACCATCCTTGTAAAAGTCAGCAGCATTACCCAATATACCTACCTGTTAAGTAAATACACAAGGTTAAGCTGAGCATGAGGAAAGATTGAACAGATTATACATCAAGAGACATAATTATCAATTTCCAGTACTTTGGATTGCAGACATCAAACTTTCAGTGCCAAGAAATATTAGCCCTCTGGAAATCACCACCCAGCAAGTCCATGTCATTCATCCTATCTGTTATTTTTTTCCTTTCCTACATTTATTGAATTTCTAGTGATAGATTCTAGTTTACTTTTATAATTTCGTTGTTTGGAATCACAATAATTTTCAAACCAGCAACAAAAACAAAATTCTAGGTTTGTCTGTGACATTCTGTGAGTTTAAAGCATAATAAATGAATAAAACCACCTTAAGGATCAGGCAAACAGCAAACATAATCCACAGAAAAGACAGAAAATGGATGAAGAAAGATGCTATAATTCTATTTTTTTATGAGAGTGACGATGCTTACTTTAATATGTCTGTCTATTGGACTTATATGAACATTTTCCAGTCTCAGCTCTGTATGGGCAAGACCGTGGCTGTGCAGGTAATTTACCTAATTTAAATAAACAATAGAAGAGAATATCAATTCTCCTATTGCTACGAATATACAAAGCACTTATAAGTAAAAATGTCTTCAATCAAAGAAAAGATAAATGGATTTTTTTTAATAAAAAAAAAAAACGGAAAATGAAAATACCCCAATAAGAAGATCCCTCATCAATATTCGAATAAGTCGCAACTGCCTAGAAACTGCAGGACCTCCAGTAGAATCTTCTCCTACCTTCCTAACAGACTCTTCATCCAGTGCAAGAGTGGCCTCTAAAGTTGGAAGCCAATCCGACTGTTGAAGCCAGTGTCTCAAAGAAAAACTACCATGATACTGCAAGGCAAAAATAATTATAAAAAGAAAAATTCAGTATCTTATTTTTTACAAAGTGGCAGAAAGACTCAAATAGAGAAAACGTTCAGAATAAGTAAGAAATAGAATCGAGACATATAAAAGAATTAAAAGAATAAACCTTACAAAGATTAACACCTACCCCATGTACTAGGATAAATGAACCACTAGCACCACTTGCAGGCAAAGAGATATAACCATGAACTTGCATTGAGTAAGAAAGATACAGCAGTTTACGCCGAACCAGCTTCTTTAATACCTAAAAGGCGACAACAAAAAAATTGTGATGGCATATAATTATAAACATTTTACGCCAAAGATCAGCATACCTCTTGTTAAATATCAAGAGATACAAAAGGAATTTATTGTAATCTTTGTTGTGTTTTTAACTACACAACCTTGGACCTATTATATAACAAGCTAAAGGACATATACAAAGAGATATAGATGATGTGGGACTTCTAACATATTTCTAACACTCCCCCTCAAGCTGGAGCATATAAATCATAAGCACCAAGCTTGTTACATA
>PYAF01003243.1:2365028-2385616 GCA_007407185.1 Glycine tomentella
GTGTCGCCGGTGATGGAACAGAATAGTGGCTAACGGAGGTTCCGATTAAGGATAATTCTTTTCTGATGTGATAGATCAGTCTAAGCTGCAATCACAGAGCATACTAAGAAAACCTTGTGCGGAAAGAAAAAGAAAAAAAATCCGAAGAACATTGAGTTCATCGGCAAAAGAAATTGATTACGTTCCTCTTGTTAGGCTCCTGATACCATGTTAAATATCAAGAGATACAAAAGGAATTTATTGTAATCTTTGTTGTGTTTTTAACTACACAACCTTGGACCTATTATATAACAAGCTAAAGGACATATACAAAGAGATATAGATGATGTGGGACTTCTAACATATTTCTAACACCTCTATTGCTCGTTTCCCACGACGCTGAGCTTGTGCACTGGAAAGCTGTCGAAGTACAACTCTTGTGTTACATAAAGGGCTGCAAAGGAAAATGAATACATACAGATGTTATGATTGCAACTAACAATACAACCTGAACCAAACAAAGAATCAAACTTACCTACCACTATCCTTTACCATGCCTTCAAAAATGACCTCATCCGGCTACAGGAAAACTTAAATAAATCAGACCAGAATTAAAAAGTGTCTATCCAGTCATGACACATCATAAACTTATTTTAAATTTCATACCCTCCCACCAAGGCCAACACTAACAGTATCTAAAATCTTAAAGTCTGACATTTTGAACCGTATAACATGATCTGTTTCCTCCTCCAAGTAAACCGACAAGGTACTTGGAGCATCTTCCTGTGACTCCTTAGAAGATGCAGACGCAGCATTCCTTAATGAAGAGCAGCACACTCCCTTGTGCTTTCTCCTGACTAAATTAGAGAATTGTCCGGTAAAACGCAGGAGAGCAGGTACAATAAGTTTTGTCGACAAATTTTGAGCTGCATAACTCCCCGGAATTGGGTTCGGCCCAGTTCCACAAAGCGCCATTGATCAGACCTCTGAGTGCCAAAAAAGAAAGGATTACATTATGCATCAGCAAAGTCTTCAAAGGGGGTCCATCAATGGTGCAACAAAACATAACAGACATAAAAGAAACTAACTTCACATCTCATTTAACAGATAAACATACGCAACAAAAAAAAAAAAAAAAAAAAAACATAATCCGGCTCAATGGTACATACAGAAAGCAACAAAATATGTGATTGTCTTTAACTATCTACCGATGGTTTTCAATAGCTTTCCGCAACCACAATTACGGCCGCATCAGCCGCATTTTCCCGCCATTACCTGCAATATAAAAGTTTTCTAACTCACTGCAATGCAACTGCAATTTAAAACCATGTATATACCCCCAGTTTCCCTCGCATGCCTGAATTGAGCAAATAATTCACTATTCTGTAACAACAAACTCAATTCCCAACTTGGACCAAGGTGACAGGCTTCTATATTTGATTTCCCACATTTCTAGAGCAATTAACTAATCTTAGTTTTGTTTGTTGTTTTAGTAAAAGAACACAAGAAATTGCAAAACATTTTACTTGTTGGCTCAACCATAACAATTAACAAACAAGTTGAAATTCAAATATTTCAAATCCAAGCATCATAAGAAAAGGAACAAGCATTTAGCAAATAAAAAAATAGATAATTAGAAATTGAGGACGTGGAAAGAGGAAGAAGAAAAGGGAGATTGGAGAAATTGAAAGTGAATTACCAGAAGGAGAAAGAGCGAGAGAAGAGAAGAGAACAGCATGGAGATGCAGAACAAGTGTTGTACATATAGAAACCAAGCGTGTGAGAGTTGCGTGCGAGGGAATGCTCGAAACGTTTTCCCACGTGTTTCTCGCACGTCAACCTCTGCCCTCCCCAAATATCTATTTTTGATTTATCCATCAACCTCTTCTTAGTACTTCTCACTTTCTTGTGGTGCTAATAACTATATACTATATATTAAATTCAGCAAAATAAATAGCTATTTATTAAATTAATAAAACCAACTAAGGAGGTGTGACAGATTTATAGATAAGGTTGTCTTTTAATTATTTAGTTTGATTTCTAAGTCAATGTGAAAAGATTCAGCAGAAACTATTCATTCATCTAAGAACCCATAATAATGTTTATTTAAAATTGATTTGTTTATAATAATATTTTTTTTCCTTTCATATTTGGCGTAAAAAGTATACATCATAGATTTTGTCATCTTAAGGTCATAATTCAATACGAATTCAAGATAAACACGTTAGTTCCAGACTTTTTGTTTCCATTTTGTTCCATATTATAGTTTTTCTAACTTATAGAAAAGGCTAACCTATGCTATAGTCCCGCCATCTACAAGCAATATCAGATGGTTCTTTCATCTTTGTCTCGTTGCATGGAACGTTGAAATTACATGGATTATGATTGTGCGATGACTAAAATTAATTCTCCTTATTTGTGGTTCTAAGTTCATCTTTCATATAACGGCAGTATATTTGACGTCTCTTTTTTCTTTTTCTTTTTTTTTTATAATGCTATTTGACGTCTCTTTAATTTAACTGTTCTAACGGATAAAATGGAATGGAAACAATAAACAAAGTAAGTCTGGGCCTGTTCGAACATTGCACGCCAATCATGTTGGGTTTATGGTCCCAAAATTTAGATAGTTACTTAATGCACGCCATTTTTTGCTTGGTGCACCACATAAGCTAAAATAATGAACGGAATGAACTATTATATTTGGCAATCTTTTACTCCACCCCACTGCCACTGGAGAACAGAATAACAATAAAGGCTTTGATTTAAAATCTTTTCACATTAGAGTCCATAAATAGTTCGAAGAGGCCTTTGGATGTACAAGTATGATTAATTAAATTTTAGCATTAATTAGAAAGGAATATGCACTAATTGAATGAAACTGCAGTACATTGGCTTTGTTTTACTTTCGAAGAAGAAAATAATGTCAAACCATTGGAAAAATCAAGGAAACAACTGCTTATGATATTAGGTGGTCCATTATGGACAATAATTGTCAACCGTTGGATTGATGTGTTATCATAGTTTAGTTTATACTGAATCTTTTAACATGCTCCCAACAAAATTCTCGGCCCCCTCTTTGCCGTTGTTAGAGGTGATTTCCACCCTTCAGTGTTGTCATTGCCACACGTTTCTCCTTCCTCATCAGTGATCGCTGCTACGGCGCAACAAATATGGTGGGCGGCTCCTCGTCACATCGTCATGGTGATGGCTCATTGGCTCTGCCACTACATGTTTCCCTTTCACCAAGATATATCCCTCTCTACTTCCCCTCAATGTTCGTCTCTCTCTCATTCGCAAACGGATCTGGGCCAAGGATATGAATCTGGATCATAGATTAAGAACAAGAGCAACAACCATTGCAATAGAAAACAGATCTGAGCAAGGATGGGTTCAGGTATGAATTTCACAACAACATTGGCATCTCCAAATTTCTTTCCATGCTTCTCTTGTGGTGAAAGCGCTTAAATTTGTAAAAGAAAATACAGATGCGAAAGATTGTCAGGGCATTGGTGCTGGTTTGGATCTATCGACTCCTCATGCCAAAGGAAAGGATTAAAAAAAAAAAACGCCAGAGAGATTGTCTGAAGAGAGGATGGAGGTGAGGAAGGAAAAAGAAAATAAAACAAAACGCAACCGTCGGAAATTGTCTCCGATAGCGACAAAGGGTGACTGTGGGAATTACGAGAAGAGTTTGGGAGATTCGGCGTGAATAGATCTCTAATAACAAGATTGATGAACAAACTTATAAGGTGGTCCATCTTAGAATTGGCTAGAAAAACAAGCATAAACATTTAAATGACAATATATATATATATATATATATATATATATATATATATTTGACATATTATTTTTTTTTAATTAGATACTATGTATATGTATAGGAGGCCTACACCAAAACGCCATCATCATCATGCTCGTGAAATGTTTCTTGTGCACATAAAGTGTTCCTTGTTATGCATGTGATGTATGGGATGTTATTTATCTTTTTATTTTTGTTTAGATGAATTGCAAACAGAAGATTCATTTTTAAAAGAAACGTAATATCTAAATGACCTGACAATTTGCATTACTCCCTTTTTTTTCATCTACATAAGTTTAAAATTATCTTACCATAAATATAATATATATTCGTACTTGGTTTTTAGACTAATAACTAGTTAAATAAAGAAAAAAATCACATTATAGTTGAAAAATAAAATTTTCATTTTGGCTTGTACACTATTAGATGAATCAATATAATCATATAGGTAAAATAAGGTATTAATTATTAATTGAATAGTTATCAAACCTACTTTAGTTAGTCTTGAGAAGTCTTGCAAGTTTGTACGTGTATAGTTTAAAGAGTAATAGTTACTTTACTATACTAAATCAAGAAATTTAATGTTACACATCTTAGAAATTGGACTAGAATGTGAAAGAATTTTAAAATATTTTTTATAAAAAAATTATGTGATATTTAATTAGAATTTTAAATGGTATAAATAAGTTTTGTGGTATTTAATTAAGATTTTAAAGATTTTTTTAATGAAAATAACAAAATTCGATAGTATTCATAATTAAGATTTTTTATGATTTATAAAAACTCTTTTAATATTAAAAAATATATAAATTTTGATGGATTATTTTTTAAGAATGATTTCAATGAATTTCATCAAACATTTTAGTATAAAACATCTATCAAACAATCTCACAAAAACTCTTTTGAAATTTTGTTAGACTTTTTTAATTGGTTTCTGAGCTTTCTTTTTTGTCACCATACATACCCTTTATTTCCTTTAATATTTTTCAAGATGTGTGTGTCACACATGTTTCTCCTATTCTTTTGGAATAAAAAATGACAAATACGTCCCTCCCATTTGCACTTTTCATTTATTTTCTAAATTAATATTTGTCGTATATGTCGAGGTTAACCATGTTTTTCTTATACTAATTATATTTATCACTTGTTCGATACAATATTTTCATGACTATCACTCTTAATTTCATCATCCACATAACTAAGTAACTTTTCTACAAATTTTTCACCTTCACCACTCCCTTATATCTCATTTAAACATGTAATTGAATTTATCATGAATTAATTGTAATAATTAAAAAAATCAGAAAACTAACGTATAATTTTAAATATATTGTTAAAATCCAAAAGTGAGAGTGAGAAAATGTAATTGCAAAAAGGGTTAGTATAAAAGAACATAACATTAGAATCAATTTAGTTATTAAAAGACTAAAAAGTTATATTGATTTTACTTTTTTTTTATCCAAACCTCATAATTTTTTATTTTTTTCATTGACTCTTTTAATTTTGAATGTGTTTTTAAAATTTTCACAAAATTCTTTCAAAATTTATAAATTTATAAAGTCCTTTCCAATCTTTTAAATTCTTATGATAAAAATTCATTAAAATCCAAATTATCATAAAAATCTTATAAAGTAATCTGATAAGTTGTACTATTTCTACCTAATCTTTAAAATTCACAAGACTTTTTTATGCTAAAATAGTCTTTTAAAATCATAATCCAATACATTTCCTAAATTGCATTTTTTGTCTCCCTTTAATTCTTGATTTGGGATTTTGTGGTTCCTCTATAAAAAATTGTGATTATTGATTCAATCCTCACTTTTTGCATATATTTTTTTCTTTTTACATTTTAATTAACATTGATGATTGTAAATTAATATTTAAAAATTAAAAAATGATTCAATTACAAAATCCTTTAATAATTTACCGTCAATTAAAATTTCTTATTGAGGATCTTGCCAAGAATTTTGCTTCAATTAGATTTTTGCATAGGCATTTTCCCTTCAACATCATAATTTGAATGTCAATTTTTAATCTTATTAATCAATATTTGGTATAGTATCTATCATACAAATGAATCTTGTAACTTCAAGACCAATAATAGTTAGTAAGAAAAAGTATGAACTACAACAGGAGAAAGAAACGTATAAATATTATAAATTCTCTAAGTGAAAGGTATAAAGTTATTAAAAAAAAAAAGTCATCAAACATCTGTAAAATTTATTATTTTTTTAGTTCTTTAAAATATGTGACTCCTAGTTTGCATTGTTATTTTAATTGAAAAATTATATGTCAATTTTATTTCAAATTGTCGGTATCCATCATTCAAGCCTACGTTTTTTTGGATAAAAATAAATAATATTTACTTAAAATATACATTAATTCATTCACAAGTAATAATATAAATTTTATAAAAACATTCACTTTCTTGTAATGATACTTTCATTATTAGATGAATTATCATTTGAAAAATATTGATCAAACTCAAAAATATGAATTATTAGATGAATTATCGACTAAAAATATTGAGTAGTCACCTAAATTGAGTTATCAGAACTTCTTTAAAAGTTTTTTATTTCAATTTTACCTACATATATTTACATGATATCAACCATTAATTCATAATCCATGTAAAAAAGATTGATTGGGCAAACACTCCGCAGATTGATTTTACTTCGCATTAGAGCAACCTAAAAATACTAAGGTAGGTAGAAAATAATATAGGTTCAATAAAAATTCTGTATATATACAAGTTCTAAATAACACAACAATCACAAAAAAAATTATGGATTACAAATTATTGTATCCAAATTTGATCTCTTTATGGTTATAAATAAGAACATTGTTTCTAAACTAAAAATATATTTACCAATCATTTTTTTCAAAATTTTCCATAAAACAAAAATATTGCATCTAATATAGACAGAAGATGAACATTCACTTAAGTGAGATAAAGAATATACTATGATTTTTAAATAATAGAATTACTTGCATACTTAATTGACATATCTTTTGAACAAGTGTCTCACCCTACAACATACTTTTGTCTATAAAAAAAAATCAAAGATAAGAGAAATAAAAGAAACACCACAATGTAATCAAAGAAAAAATTATGAAAAAATTACGTCGACAAATAGGGAGACTGCAATGCGTCTGTATTTACTGTTGTCCTCATTGTTATAAAATCTCACGACCAAAGTGAATTTTTTTTGGATAAGATGAAATTCTATTACTACTAGAAGGTTAGACTCAGGAATTCGGAATGTCATTCTAAAAAATGAACGATCAAGTTTTGATTTTCTTTGTGCCTGTAATAATGAACGATTTTTCTCTTTTGTATTATCAATGAAACACGATGTGTTTTAATTGATATATCTTTGGAGTAGTTCTATATTAACATCCACATATTATAAATACTTAGTTGATATTTTTATTTTTTCTCTATTTCTCCTTTCCTATCTAATCATATCATCTATTTTACACACACACGCGCACACACACACACACATATATATATATATATATATTCTCTCTCTCATGCATAGTAGCATACTGATACTGATGTCTATTCATCTTTATTCAAATATTTCAACAAGTGTCTCACCCTACAATATTAAAAATATAAGTTATAAATTAAAAACAATGTTAAATTAAAAAAAAAATACCATTTTTCTTCAAATTAAAACTATGCGCTTGCAAGATTTGTTGGTTAAAATTGACGGTCAAAAACCTTATTAAATAAGTTCAATCAAGTAATTTGTTGATGTGAAGATTTACTGTAACATTTATAACAATGTTCACCTAATGAAAAGAAATAAAAACAATGACAAATGTGCAATTTTGAATATCTAATTACTCATAATTTGACTTTCAAGCAAGAAAGTAGTAAATTTTTAAGTATATTATTCAATCTGACAGATTCCAAATCTTTCTCACTTGGTCATGTAACTCAAGAAACTAGCTAACTCAAAAGTGGTGGTGACTAGGGTACTTTTGACTCAATCCATAAATTTAGATAAGATTGTAATGTCAAAAAACATTGTTATGAATATTTATTCTCATGCATAAATAATATATAAATATATATAGAAAAAAAATATTTAAAAACTTATGTCTAGTATTAGAAATGAAAAGTCCTAAATCAAAAACTAACTCAAAAAATGTAAAACAATTTAACATCTGAGAAAATTGAGTCTAACAAAGCATTTGTTTTTAATACATACCCTCCCTCACTCTTAACATAGGAAAATGTTTAATAATTTTTCAACTTGTTTCTGTACTTGAATGATGAGTGTTATTATGGATATAATTTTCCTAATTATAATGTCATTGTACCTAATGATGATAGTCCTTTCTAAAAATGAATTTTGTCCAAAACAAATTTTTCCCAAAACTCTTGTCCTAGTCTTGTACCATTTGCAGATTCATTTCACTTTGGATTCCATGTTCTTCCTACACCGCCTATAAGGGGTGTATGCATTAACTTTTTTGAATGGTGTACTGGGTCTTCCTATAGGCTTAGATTCATTTTGTAGTTTTGTTTTGGGCTCAACCCTTACTAGTATAAAACAAAAATTAAATTAAAGACAAATATTTCAAAATTGAAAAAATGTGATTTTTTTAAAAGTAATACACTTTTTTTTGTTACTACATGTGTTACCTATGTTACGTAAATTTTGTATAAGTTATGAAATTTATATAATTTCGATGAATTTTTTCAAAAGAAAAAAAAAGGATACATTAAAGAATGATCAACATTTGAATTAAAACTCGAGAAATTGTATTGTCATCGAAAGCATTCATTTCAGTATAATTAAATTGATGTTTTTGACTATTCTATTAAAGCACGTGTGGAGTTTAAAAGCGTTCAGAAGCATGACCGCTTCAAATTCGAAATATTAGTTGAAGCAGTTAATGGAAGACGTTATATGAAGTCATCAAATAATAATAGATGTGTTTATTTAGGAATATTGTTGTATAATGTCGAAATAATTTAACAGTCAATAGTAGAAGTTTATAAACAATACCTTTAACTGTCATTTTTTGGTGGATTTAATTATTATCACTTAATTCTTTAAACATCGACAATGTTGCACATCGAAATCGGTTCAAGAGGTCATCATGTATGTATTTATTCTCACTTTTAATGAATTTTTGTTTCTTTACTTTATTGCATCTCCCTAAAGTCTTAACTTTTTCAAATATTCATTTCTTCTATAAACGTTCACTATTCCAATCTTCGTTTCTTATCATTATGATCGAAATTTTATTGTAAATTAATTATCAAAAGTAACTTTTATATAAAAAATATTATTATAAAATCTACTTAAATATTATCTTACAAATCACTTTATGATACAACTATAATTATCTATGAATATCTTTATTAAAATCACTATCATCATATGTATTAAATATTAGGCAATTTTCTGATAAGTTAAAAATTATGAAATTACTTGTTTAATTAAAAAAAAACTTATAATCAAGGATGAATTTTATGTTTTATCTTTAAATATTTATTTGTTAATAGAATCATTTAGCGAAAATTATTCTTTTACAACAATAAACTGTCTTTGAAGAATAAATACAATTTTCATGATTAACAACATGATATCGCAAATTTCAAACTTTGCTAAATTCAAATTCAGTAAAAAAAATACTAAATATGATTGATTTAGAATTTCAGATTACAGTCATCTTAGAATTAAGTTTATTTAGAAAAGTAAGATATATTCCATTTGATATTGTGTAAAAACCGAAATTGAAATTCAATTTAAGTAAAAGCTTTTGAAAAATAAAAAAATAAGATAAATATCTAATGCAAGGGAAATCACATCACATAACTTAATAAGATAGCATGACTCTTAAAAACAAAATGAATATTTTATTTTAATTATTATAATATAAAAAGTAAATGATTTTCCAAAACATTTATAACAAGCATTTGTCTCCACATGCTTAAAAAAAAGCATATGTTTTTACATGGAAAAATTGAAAGTACTACTAGTATGTGATCATTGCTTCAATGGACCACCTTCATAGATGATCTATCATGCACTATTATTAATAGTTCTTAGATCAATCTAGGTGTACGTTCCTATTATGCACCATCATCATCAAAACATTTATCTCTTTACTCTTCCTCCCTCTTTGCCATCTCGGATGAGCTTATATGACGCCTCTGGTGACCCATCTACCACCTCTGATGATCTATCACCATCGCCCCTCCACTATCTTTGGTGAACCTCCGCAAGACCCCTTTGATTTTTATATCTTGATTAAGTAGTTTTATCAAATCACAAATTGGTGTAGCTTCAATGAAGTTGACAACGTTATGGATCTAGTGTGACGTGATGCAAGTGCGAATCTAGTGTGGTGAGTATGCTATGGCTCTGGCAAAATCGAACCCAATGTGGATCTAGTGTCTTTTCGATGCGGGCACACCTTAAATTAATGGATTATGATGGGATTGAAATCGAATTTTATTTATTTTTCATTCTGGACTTGCTCCTCTATTGATATTTTTGTTTCTTTTGTTATGTGTTGAAAATGTTTGTGTTTTTTTTTTTTTAAATTTCTGTGTGTATTTCTTGGTTGTGTCAATGGGATTGACGAAGAAAGGTTGTTGTCGCCGTCAAAAATTGCCTCCAACAACAATGAGTGACGATGAATCAATCAGATAATGGAGGAGGATTTCAGCGGTGGTGAGTGCTGATAAACTTGTTGGAGAACAAATAGAGAGAGGGATAGGAATAGGAGAAAGAAGAAAAAAAAATCTAATACCAATAATGCATTGAAAATAATATATAAATGAGATAAATCTAATGGTGTTTAAAAGTGATCCATATTAGACCATATAAAAGACTTGTCCATGTTAGAATTGACCCTGGTATGTAGTATCTTGTAGGTAAACTTTGTGAGTAATGTGTTTGGATATGATGAGCTTTAGAATTGTAATAGGGTGGATTTCAACAGCAAAAGTATATTAATTGTGAATTAATTAATGGTAGACAATTAATAAGTTAATCTTTATCAGGTTTGATAAATATTATACATTCAATCAGATAAGCACAAAATTTAACTATAGCTTATATCATGTGTATAATGTATCAAGTGAGAGTGTGAAAAATAATATATTTCCGAGTCATTATTAATTAAAAATACAAATAATTAAGTTTGAACAAGTTTGTGTGTTGTGTTCCTTTTGAAAACGAATGTTTCGAAGGAGATTTAAACAAAGACCCCACGCGAGGAGACAAGTTGTTCAAGCACCACCACGAAACGCCGTGTCTATTTCCTATTGGGGAGCGCACACACGGCTTTGTGACCTAATTTAAAGCCACTGTGATAACCAAACACACGAAACCCGCGCCGCACAGGGACACCACCGACATAAGGCCAAACAAACAAGGGCATTTCCGTCAAAACAAACCGTTTCTTATTATCCCCACCCCAGAGTAAGACCCTCTCCTCCATTTCTCATTATTCATTAACGCCGATAAAGCCAAAAAAAACCAAAAATACACCCTTCACAAGTTCACATACACATACACACACTCCAAGAGAGAGAGAAATAAAGAGAGAGAGAGAGAGAGAGTCCTTCGATTTCGTTGCGCTTTTCTTCTACTGTTCAACTTTAGAGCATTTACGCGCTGTTCCACATTTAACCCTAACCGATCAGAGTGTATACTTCTTGGACCTTCCCGTAATTTCGCTCACATTCGATCTCCGCGATCCGGTGCGTGGAGTTTCTCTCTCACTCTATTAGGGTTCAGGCGTTTTGTTCTCTCTCTCTCTCTCTCTCTCTCTCTCTCTTACTCACTCGATTCCTTCCAAATTAGGGTTTCTGTTCCCGATTCAGCGCACTTCTCCCGATTCGAAATCGCAGGATAGGGTTTTGTTGTTTCGCGTCTCGCTTCCGCGATGCCGCGCAGTTCGAAGCACAAATCGAGCAAGCACAGTTCGCGCGACGCGAGGGAGCACTCCGACTCGGAGCGAGATTCCGGCGCCAAGGATCGGAGGAGCAAGGAGGAGAGCGGCGGCGGCGGCGCGAAGAAGGATTCGAGTTCCGCGGAGAAGCGGAGGCTGGATTCGAAGGACGCTCACGGGAACGGAGAGTATTCCGACGAGTACGCGTCGTCATCGAAGCGGCGCAAGGACGGCGGCGGCGGGGGAGACCGGTGGAATGGCGGCGAGGAGGGATCGAAGAAGTCGAAGACAGCGGGGGATTCGAAGAGCAGGAGGAGGGACGGGAGCGTGGGAGTGTACGGCGAGGGCGAGGAGGTGAAGAGGAGTAGCGGGAAAGGGGATGGGAAGCATAGGGATTCAGCGTCTGGGCGAGGCAGGGAGGGTGCGGCGGAGAAGGAGAAGGAGAAAGAGAGGAAATTCAAAGAAGGTGGTAGGAATGAGGAATCGGTTGATGAGCAAGAACAACGTGTTTCCAAGCAGGTCTTTGAAATTAATGGTAAGGTAACTTGACCTAATTGATTAATGTTGTATTTATAGTGTCATGACTTGTTTTGAACTGAACTGGGCACGTTTTGCGTGTGTTTGTGTGTTAAGAAGGATTGGCATGGTAATGGGATTGATACTTGGCTTTCAGTTTTGTGTGTTTTGTTTGGATCAAAACAAAAAAGGACAAGCCTTTTAAGTGTTGAGGCACTTCCTTTTAGTTTAGCAACAATGGGGACGAGCCATTTGATAATTTCTGATTTTGTCTCTGAGTTGAGTTGCCTCTCTCTGGAGATAGTTTGCAAGGAGTTCTGGAATTGGGTGACCAATTTGACTAGCGGCTGCAGTGGCGGAGCCAGCAAATTTTTTTAGCCCATGCCAAATTTTGAGTAGTGCCAAATTTTGTTTTTAATCCTAATTAATTATATAAGTATATATAATTATTAAATAAAAATTCTCCACCACTTAATAACTGCAAAATTTATTTTTTAGGTAGTACCATGATCATTGCTGGTTACAACACTGGCTCTGCCACTGAGCGGCTGATGACTGTTAATTTAAATGTCAAATACACATCTTCTCAAATTCGTTGATCCCACTTGTTAGAACAAGCATACCCTTTAACTGATGAATATCTAGTCTCTCCTTGTTCCTTCCATTCTGTTAGTTCTCACTGTTTATTCAATGTCAGTGTTCGTGCATTAGTCATTCCAACAGTTTCGTGCCTTGTGTCATTCTTTTGGACATGTGTACCTTCTGCCTAATGGCATCAGGCTCTTAGGTTTCTGTCTGTACAAATGTTAAATTCACCTTATCTGATTCAAAATGAATGTTAAGAATATATAGTTAAAAAGACATGGTTGAGACTTTTAAATCTTTCCATTAAGAAACTTTTCTAGGTTGGGCGGATTAAAAAAGCTGTTAGATTTTTCCTTCTCCTTTTAGAACAAACTGTAGCAGTTGAATACTGTAGGCAGCTCCCTGCATTATATTTGTTAAATGAAGTGATAAATTAACACTTCATGTTAAGTTTCAAGTCATTGGTTGGATGTAGAAGAAATGGATGCTGTCTTCCAAGTTGATTATTAATTATAATTAGATTAAACAATGTCACTGTAATCGAAGATACATGTCAAAATAATACCTCATCTTGGATGACTAGTTCAAATTATATACCAATCCTTTTTCTCAATAACAGTAGAGAGTACTTTTATGAGAGATACATTTTACTATGAAGGATTATGATATTTGTTGCTTCCGCAAAATTTATATAAAATTATAAATGCTCTTTGTGCCTATTTCTCTCATAACACACTCCACTGTTAGTGAATAAAAGGACACAACTCTATATCTTTTGCCATATTTATATTCAACTCTTTGCTTGGACTTGTCACTCATATTTGCAAAGCTTGCATTAATGGCATGGGTTATTTTCTATTATATGGCCTGTCAGTTAAGAGAAATTAAGAATCATTGAATGGGAAATTTAAAGGTGATCTGCTTCAATGGGGGATAGATTTATTGGTTTTGGGTAAATTTTAAGGTAATTAAAACAAAGTTTTTTATATCATAGATCAAATGTGGTTATTCCAAATATCAAATTTCGTTGCTTGGGTCATTGGCATTACATTACTTAGGCCTGAGTACTAGTCATTGAATAAATTAATCTGATTGCATATAGAATTTTTTGATAGTTGAAATCATTGTGTAAGAAAATTAGTGGGCACAATGACATTTACAAGAGGATGCTACACAAGGTTCTTTAATCTCATTTCTTGTGAGAACTACAAATTTTCTTTATTGATCTTTAAGTATATCTGGAAAGTTAATTTTGCCTGGCAACTATGGAGTGACTATTTTTCTGGTATATTGGAAATTTTGTTGTTTGAATTGAACATGGGTAATAATTCTTTCTTGTGTGTTTAAATATCCCTTGTGTACATGCATGTTTGAATCTATTCATATTTTGCTAAATTTTGTCATCTGCACTTGTAAGAGTTAATCTTGCATACTTAGCTTGTACTTGGGGTGGGGACATCTTTTGGCAGCGGGCATTAATGTGTTTTTTGGTGTATTTGGTTGAAGCTGAATGCTCAATTCAAGAACATTGCGTTATACTTAGATCAGTAATGGGATAAGATTGTTATGGTTTCTATATGGTTCTATATTCTGGTTTTATTGTAGGCAATTTTTCTGTCAGACATGCAGTGAAACTGCACAGATTTGTTTCACAAATGAAGTCGTTTACTTTTTCTGTATTCTTTCCCAGTGTTTCTGATCAAGAGTGCTACTGTCCTCCCTGATTTCTTCCGATCACATTTACCTTCTATCAATGTGGCATAAATTAGACTAGTAATGCTTATTTTGAAAGAAAAAAAAAAACTTCTTAGGAAGTAGGTGTTGCAGATCAAGAAAAAAAAAATACTTAAAGCATACATACACGACACCAATTTTTACTCTGGATATAATGCTTTTATAGATTCTCTTTACAATATTTTATATTGGTGATCTATAACATGACTTGAAATGTCAAAAGCTCACCACTTCCATGAATGATGTTTGTGATGTGTAATGTTTGGTCCTTATGTTTTAATATTCTTTCTTGTAACACCTTCCATATGAAGCACATAATTTATTCTGGACTTGTGTATACATTCATATGATTTGCTCAGGTTTGTTCAGAAGACATTTGTTGATTTTGATCTATGCGGCTATGTTTTTTTTGCAGAATCAAAGAAAATTGATGAGTTGCGAAGCCCTGAACCTGATAATCAGCTTGAGAGGCGAATGAGGAAGAAGAGAGACGACTATAGTGATGGTGACAAGCATCAAGATAATGTTGAAGATGTTTATGATAGACATTTGTCTTCTAGGGATGACATTGCCAAGGATGGAAAAAAGAAGGATGATAGGCGAAAAGAGGAGAAATATAGAGACAAATATAGAGAAGAAATAGACAGGGAGAACAAACATCGACATGACAAGCAACGTGATGAGCGCCCTGCTAAAGATCATACTACCATTAGATCTGATGATAAACATGCTAGGGAAGAAAAGAACAGCCTAGAGTCACGGCAAAAGAGAGCCAAGCTTCCAGAGAGTGACAGGGAGCATAGTCGCGATGCGGATTGTGATTTGGAATCTGTTCGGGATCGAGAACGCCACAGTGAACGTGATCGTGATTATGATATTGACAGGGATCATGATTATGACAAAGATCGAGATTGGGACTGGGATCGAGATCATGATCGTGACCGAGACAGGGATCGTGATCGTCGCCGTGATCGTGATGGGTCACATGTGGATGATAGAAGTGGTAGAGGCAAAGAGAGTGGAACAAAGAGAAGAACTTTGGATGATCGCGATGATTATAGTGACTCTAAATCTAGAGCTGTTAAGAGCTACTATCTTGATGCAGAGAAGAGGAGTTTGAGCACCAGCAGAGCTGAATCTGATGTTGACAGAGGAAAATCTCAACCTCGACAAGCTCATACAGATTCATCTGGAACTAGCAATAAACACAGATCTTCTCCTGCCTCAAATACACATCTTGGCAAAGATGACTATAGGTACTATTTAATTTTGTTAAAAGTTTGGTTGAACCATTGTGAGTTCATTTTATAGTTGACTTTTTATGTGGTATGCCCTTCCCCACTTCATAATTTTCAGGTGGGTATTAGGGAAGCAGTTTTGTTCATTTTTGGTTTCATTAGTTTTTCAGGTTATTGCTGCTTTTGATGTAATAGTGCTATATTATGATTGCTGATGAAACAATTGTCATGTGTAATTTGCTCCAAGGAAGTTCCAATGATTTACATATTCTATTCATTTATTATTACTAGCATTGTCTGTATAAAGAATACCTTTAAGGCATTTTATATCATTGATAACTTGGTTTTCCACTTCTGTATAAAAATGAGAGTTTTTTTAAAGCTCAATGGAGAAACTTCCCCTTTGCCAATAGGGGAAGTAATTAAACAGTTTGTTGATTTATTAAAATTACAACTTAAATTTTTTTGCTTGCTTGCTTTAAATTTGATTGTTAGGTCTAACTTATACTTTTACTTGCAGAAGCTTGTAAGTATGGGAATATTATACCATGATTAATAGTAACCGGTTCCATTTTCCCCATGTTTCAGAAATGCAAAAGCTGAAGATTCAAAGTACAGAGACCCTTCAGTAGAACAGAGAACCAAAGGCTCGAGGGAGGGTTACTCTGGGACATCAGATAGAGGTTCTAAATACAAATTAATGGAAAAACCCATTAAAATAGATGAATTTCCTGCTGGAGACTTGTCAACTGAAAGATCTTCCAGTGCCAAGGCTTCTCCTGGGGCCCTGATGGAAAGATCTCCATCATCAACAAGCATTGAGCGCAGGTATGTGAATAGAAGTAGTATTAAGTGGCATCTTGAAATTGACGAAAGTGGAAGGAGGAACAGTACTGATGTAAGAGATTTCTCTGCTTCTGATGATAGACTTGGCAGGGAGTCTACTCTAGAGAAACCGCTCTTGGATGAGCCCTCTCAAGCAGATTCATCTTTATATGGTAGGACTAATCAGGGCAATGCATCATTGATTCCACCCCCACCTGGTTTCAGGGCTACCTTAGATAGACCTTATATGGGTTCTTTAGAGGATGATGTTAGAGATAACTCTAATTCACGATACAGAAGAAGTAGTGAACCTGGATTTGGAAGAGGACATGGTGGCAATTCCTGGAGGGCAGTTCCAAACTGGAATTCACCAGTACCAAATGGATATGTTCCCTTCCCACCTGGGCCAGCTCATGGAGGTTTTCAAACAATGGTGCCACAGTTTACATCTCAACCTCTCTTTGGTGTTAGGCCTCCTATGGAAGTTAACCATGCTGGCATTCCTTATCATATTGCTGATGCTGACAGATTTCCAGGTCATTTGCGCCCACCACTTGGGTGGCCAAATTTGATGGATGGTACAGGAGCTGCTCATTTGCATGGATGGGATAACAATAATGGTGTCTTCAGAGATGATCCTCACATGTATGGTGGTTCTGATTGGGACAGGAACAGGCATTCGACTAATAGTCATGGATGGGAATCTGGTTCAGAGACTTGGAAAGAGCCGAATTGTGATTCAAAGAAGGAATTGCCTTCCCCTGTCTACAAAGATGAATCAGTTCCTGCCCTGGTTGATAATGGTCTGAGTGATCAGACAAGTCAGATGTCTCAGGATGAACATAACTGGGATGAACTTGTTGAGAAATCTCCTGAAAGAAAGTTGTCCAGTCTCAGTTCTCCAGCAGAAGTACCATTGAAATCTTCATCCTCAACTGTTCTTGAAAAGGTGCCTGATACTTCGATGCCAAGTGACAATACTTCCCTCTTCAGCCGTTACTACCTTTCCAAACTTGACATTTCGGTGGACTTACTACTGCCAGAGTTGTATGACCAGTGTATGTGTGCTTTGAATATTGACAAAAATGCTTCAGTTGATGCAGTTGCCAGTACAGAACTATTATTGAAGGTATCCTAGAAAACATTTTTGCTTCCAAAACTTACAATGCTTAAACTATAATTGACTTTCGTTTAGGCCTTTTCTTTTGTGATGCCTACCATAACTTAAAAGTGATTCAGAGCAACTTCTAACTAACATCCTTTTATTGAAGCTCTAGAGAAGTGATTTTAGTTTAAATGAACTGGTGTAATTGAAACCGTATTCATTATTACTCTATTAGTTAAATGCAACAAATGATCCCTGACATTATTAGTTTTTCCTGTCCTGTGATTTGACAGAATGGTTCAAGAACACGACAGAAATATGCTGCCACCTTATCAAGGTGTTCACCTTTTCCAGAAATTGATAATTCTATCTTCCAGGTAAATCTACTTGATCAGTTACATTAATGGCTAGAGAAATTATCTGTGGGTGAATAATGTCTGTCTTTACAATTTTAGCAATATTCTTCTCTAACCTTCAAGTGTGGTAATAATTTACTGGTAATGAGAATTTGCATTACCTATTTATTTTCCTACGTTTGTCCATTTTGCAAGTTCTATCAATGCTTAAATACTGAATTCTGGAGTCCTGATGAGTGAAATTTTCTCCAATTTGCAGAGAGCCATAGACCTTTACAAGAAGCACAGGGTGAACCTGCCTAACAAGGGGGAGGTAGATGATATTTTGGTATTCAACCAGATGCAAGTGGATGAGTCATTTCCTGTTCCTAATTTGGAGAATGGCCATGTTTCTGTCTCAGCATGCAATGGGATAAAAGATGTGCCAATGCCTACATTAGAATCAGGCAAAGTGGAAACTACATCTCCTGCAAAGGAGCAACTGGAAGAGATCAATCAAACCTACAGCCAAATGGAGCAAGATCATGACAAAACCGGCATGTCTCGCCCATCTTCTAGTCGTGCGAACCAAGAAGAAGCTGTAGCAGGTTTGCAAGAGAAAGAGCCCAAAATCACTTCTGATAAGGTGAATTCAAGGGATGCAGAAGAGGATTACTCCTTGGCAGCTAAAAATGAAGCTCAATTGGCCCCTACTTTGCACGAAGAGGGTGATAACATAGATAGCGAAGCCAACACTACTGGTTTTGCCCATTGCTCAGATGAAAAGCTGGGTTTTGGTGACACAAAGGTTAATCCTAATCCCGTAATTGTTGACGATGGGTCTCCCAAAGCTTGTGATGCTTTGATGCCTGGTTCAAATGAGTCTGAGTCACTAATTTTAAGCCGGATACATCATTCTCCTGAAAGTACACATTGAGACAATTTCTATATCTTTCATTGCTTTTTAACCATCAGGTTTTAATTTCCTCCCTCTTTTGTTGCTTTCATTTTGAGCGAGAATAAAAGGAAATGGCATTCATATTCCCTAGAAATAGCGTCTTTCTGATCCCCCATGCATGAGTTTCCTCGCATTTCGTTACTTCTATTTTAGCATTTCTGATCTTGCATGCCGTGGCAGTAAGTATCTCATCTAAGTTGCATTCCCTTCTGCATGAGTGCAATGGATCTTAATAGTTAATACGGTTAGTTCAAGTTCATTTCAAAAAAAGCTTTTCCAAAAAAAAAATGACTGCTGTTCATGAGTTTTCTGGTTCTGTTCCACGTTTTTGCATTTACAGCCCGTTTTGTCTCCCTCTGTATCGACTTTTTTATAACCAACTTTTCTATAATTTTTTTTTCACTGATTATTTTAAACCAACTTTCCAATGCATATTGCTGAAGCTGGAGTTTAACTAAATAACATGATCTTTATTCTCATTTTATTGGGGTTTCGTTTCATCCTATTAGCGAGTCTTAACATGGATTATCCAAATCAAGAATAGTGTTGAGAAGGATGTTTCAAATAATGTGTTGTTTGCGTTTCCCATGAGAAATTTTTGCAACTCATTGACACTCTTTTGGGCATTATTATTGATTGAAATTTATTGAAACTATAACAGTTGGTAGTTGCTATAGTTTTCAATAAATTTCAACTAATAATAATAGTGTCTAAAAGTGTTAGGGCGTGTTGTTATATTCATATTGTACTTGGTGGTTGTTTTAAGGTTTTTTTTTTTTCGCTGAATGTTTTCAAATTGAGTTTAAAATGGTATTTGAAAATTACAAAAGGTCAAATAAAAATTTAATTTTAATACAATGTAAATGGGTTTTATATTGTCATAACATTTTAGATTGTTATAGATATTAAAATTTGTTGTTTTTTATAATAATTTTAAAGTCATATATAAGCAACTTAATAATGATTTTTTACTTAACAATAATAAAAATCTTTACAAAATGTGAATGAGATTGGAGAAATGATACATATTTTAAGTCTTCACAACAAATTATGTGAGATTTTTAGCATGACATAAAAAGAAGATTGAGTAATTTCAGTAAATTATTGTGATACATTCAAGGTAAAAAGAAATTAACTTGAGTACTGTGCAAATCTTGTGGCGTTATAACTTGTGTGTTCATTCTGTCAACACATATCATCACTTCACTATGTTTTATTAGTGTGATTTTTGCTTATAGCTGACAATTTGGAAAGTACAAAATTGGATTTTGTTTGTTTTCTTAATTCGCTATTTATAATTTTCTCTCTTTTTGATTATTTTACTCATAATCATCAACTGTATAAAGTTTTTTACTTTTTGTCACCTTCCTTGTTTTATGTTATATATATATATATATATTATTTTAATTATTAAAATTATAATGAAATTACTGTCAATAAATTAGAAAGTTTTTATTTACAAAAAAATATTTATTTATAATATATCAAAAAATATAAGTTTTAATTTCTTTTACTCTAATACTATTTACATTACCTTTGATAATAAAATTATAATAAAAAACAAATTAAAAATCCTTTTTAT
>PYAF01003243.1:2415696-2437099 GCA_007407185.1 Glycine tomentella
TGGTGTCAAGTTTTTTTTTTTCTTTTCAGATTAGTCTCCTCAATTTTCTTATTACTATTAATTTTTCCATAGGTGAGGGAGGTGAGCAGCCATCTCGTATGGAGCCTCTTTCTGATGGCTCAAGGAACCCGAAAAGGAGTGCCATTAAGCAGGTTGCTAGTGGGAGATTTGGAGTTACAAGTTACTATCTTACAAATGCCGATGAACTGCAGATAAAGATGGCCCAGGTAAATTATCACATTAGGATTTGACAACAGTTGTTTCTTTTCCTTGTAATGTAAACAAAACCATCAGATGGTCTCTAGCCCCTGCACTCGTGGAGTGAAGCTTCTGTTGGAAGATGATTCTGAGACTAAAAAGGCAGGCACCTTTGAGTGCTCTTATATGTATACTACATTTGATCTTTGGGAAGGTTGACCTTTTTTATTGAACGTGGAGTACTAGAATGGTATTATTTTAACACATCTTTTCATCAGGGAGCAAAACCTGGTGAGGGTGGTGAACTTCCCGGTCACAAGGTTGTAGGAGACATTGCTGTCACAAGGAATTCAACCCCCGGTGTAGGACTTATCAGCCCACCTCCTCATCATGATATTTACTCTATTGAAGATCTTGCCCAACTAATTCATGATCTAAAGGTATGATAATATCTTGCTTCAATCCTTTTACATTGGATGCTTTTGGTTGGATTTCGTTGTCTTAGGTGTTCATCTTCTTTAATCCCTTTTTGTTAATATGCAGAATGCCAACCCTGCTGCTCGAGTTAGTGTGAAGTTGGTATCTGAAGCTGGAGTTGGTGTAGTTGCCAGTGGAGTTGTTAAAGGCCATGCTGATCATGTCTTGATCTCTGGCCACGACGGAGGTACAGGGGCATCCAGATGGACTGGCATAAAGAATGCTGGTCTCCCTTGGGAACTTGGCTTGGCTGAGACCCATCAAACTTTGGTTGCTAATGACCTCCGGGGTCGCACAGTTCTCCAAACTGATGGGCAAATTAAAACAGGAAGAGATGTAGCCATAGCCACTCTTCTTGGTGCAGAAGAGTTCGGTTTCAGTACAGCTCCACTCATTACTCTTGGTTGCGTCATGATGCGCAAGTGCCACAAGAATACCTGCCCTGTTGGCATTGCTACCCAAGATCCAGTACTAAGAGAAAAGTTTGCTGGAGAACCTGAGCATGTCATTAACTTTTTTTTCATGATAGCAGAAGAAATGAGAGAAATTATGTCCCATCTTGGGTTTCGTACTGTCAATGAGATGGTTGGCCGTTCAGATATGCTCGAAGTTGATAAGGAAGTCATTAAAAGTAATGAGAAACTGGAGAACATTGACCTCTCTTTATTGCTTAGACCTGCAGCTGAACTGCGGCCAGAAGCTGCTCAATACTGTGTTCAAAAACAAGATCATGGTTTGGACATGGCCTTGGATAATAAGCTTATAAGTCTGTCCAATGCTGCTTTGGAAAAGGGTCTCCCGGTATACATTGAAAGTCCAATCCATAATGTAAACCGTGCAGTGGGAACTATGCTAAGCCATGCGGTGACTAAAAAGTACCACTCAAATGGTCTTCCAACCGACACTATTCATATCAGATTTAATGGCAGTGCAGGCCAGAGCTTTGGCGCATTCCTTTGTCCCGGCATCACTTTGGAACTTGAAGGTGATGGCAATGACTATGTTGGTAAAGGATTGTCAGGTGGCAAGATTGTAGTATTTCCTCCAAAGGGGAGTACCTTTGACCCTCAGAAGAATATTTTAATTGGAAATGTGGCTCTATATGGGGCCACATCTGGTGAGGCATATTTCAATGGGATGGCAGCTGAAAGGTTTTGTGTGCGTAATTCTGGAGCTAAGGCAGTAGTGGAAGGTGTTGGCGATCATGGATGTGAGTACATGACTGGTGGGATAGTAGTTGTGCTTGGAAACACTGGCAGAAATTTTGCTGCAGGTATGAGTGGTGGGATTGCTTATGTTCTTGATATGGATGGAAAATTCCTATCTCGGTGCAACCATGAGCTTGTAGATATGGATAAGGTTGAAGAGGAAGAGGATATTTCTACTCTTAGAATGTTGATACAACAACATCAGCGCCACACAAATAGTGTTCTTGCCAAAGAAGTGCTCGCTGACTTTGAGAATCTTGTTCCAAAATTTATCAAGGTGTTCCCCAAGGAGTATAAACGAGTTTTGGCAAGTATGAAATCAAAGGAAGCTTCCAAAGATGCAGCGGAGTCTGCTTCTAAACATGGAGAGGAGCAAGATGAAATAGAATTGGTGGAGAAAGATGCTTTTGAAGAGCTTAAGAAACTGTCTACTGCATCGAT
Organism: Glycine tomentella; assembly: GCA_007407185.1. NCBI lineage: Eukaryota > Viridiplantae > Streptophyta > Magnoliopsida > Fabales > Fabaceae > Glycine > Glycine tomentella. Next base: position 2,418,021 of record PYAF01003243.1, read on the forward strand.
AAATGGGAAGCCGAGTGAGGTAACCGTAACCTTTTTTAATAAGGCGAGATCCGATTACCCCATACGTAACTATTAGCATACTTAGTACTTACATGTTTTAATAACTTCTTATGAATGTTAAATTTTATTAGTCCCAACTTTTGAAGTAAAACTTATCATGGAATAAAAGTCTATGAAAAGTGGTTGATACTTGATTACACCATTTAAGTTAAAAGTATAAAATGCTTTTGAAAAAATTAAGTAAATGTCAACAGTTAAATTGCGAGGACGAGCCTTGGTATAGTGGTAAAGTTGTATCTTGGCGACTTGTTGGTCATGAGTTCGAATCCGGAAACATCCTCTTTGCATATGCAAGGGTAAGGTTGCGGCTTCCCCCTGACCTGCGCATAGCGTGGAGCTTTAGTCAACAATTAAATTGCATTCTTATAAATGTATTGGTATATATGATTATCAAGACAATATTTCATGATTGTCTTGGGTAAATTTGCTTATTATAAAGAGTTATTTAAGCTGTGTAAGAATGCCAAGTCTACACGGTGTTAGTAAATCCCATCCCATGTGTGCAGGTGAGAGAGAGATATGCCAAGTCTACACGGTGTTAGTAAATCCCATCCCATGTGTGCACGTGAGAGAGAGATTTGCTCCTGTTCTTATCGTTGCATTTGCATTCGCATTAATGTTGTTTCTTAAGGGAGACTTCTTTCCTAAAAGTTATCATAATTTACGTTTAGCTAAAAATTGGAATTTATGTTATTGGCATGAATTGATTGCATTAATGATGACAGGTTGTGTATAAGTTTAAATTTCTGGTCTCTGTCGTGTATTGTGTCAAATGTCAAGATGACACTTACCAGCTATTATTTCTATTTCTATTAGCATAACTTCTTAGAAAGGTATTCAGTATTCACCCAAAAAATAAAAACATTAGAAAGGTCTCTTTTACCTCATCTTTACTTAAGGCCTCGTTGATAAATGATTTTTAAACTATCTGATTATTCTGATGGATGTATACTTGTAGTTGATAATATTATGATAGACATTCTATCTTGGTGGGATCTAAGAGTAGTATAGTTGACTTTCTTATTGCTTGACTATGAATGATTGATTTACTTGTAAGATATCTAACCCTAGATTACTCCTTACATTTTAAGTTGGCTGATGTCTTTGAATACGTGCTGACAATTGAACAGATTGAATCATCCAAGAGGCCTAGTCAAGTCGTTGATCCTGTTAAACACAGAGGTTTTGTTGCTTATGAGAGGGAAAGTGTTCAGTACAGGGATCCCAGTGCTCGAATAAATGACTGGAACGAGGTGATGAAGGAAACAAAGCCTGGTCCACTTTTGAAAACCCAATCAGCCCGTTGCATGGACTGTGGTACTCCTTTCTGTCATCAGGTCTGCATTGCCACTTCCACGAACTTTTCCAATTTTTGATGACGTTGAATTTCACTTTCATTATTTGGACCCTTGTTTAGACTAAAGATAATAAACTTGCAGGAAAACTCTGGGTGTCCTCTTGGAAATAAAATACCAGAATTTAATGAGCTAGTATACGAAAATAGGTGGCGTGAGGCATTAGATAGGCTTCTTGAGACAAATAACTTCCCAGAGTTTACTGGTAGGGTATGCCCAGCACCTTGTGAAGGTTCTTGTGTCCTTGGTATTATCGAGAATCCAGTATCTATTAAAAGCATAGAATGTGCTATCATAGACAAAGCTTTTGAGGAGGGTTGGATGGTGCCACGACCTCCAGTTAGGAGAACCGGGTATGCACTTTTTCACCCCTTTCCGTTATTTCTGATGTTGTTTTTCAATCAAATAGGTATAAATGTAATCCACAAGTTGGTCTTTAGTAATTTTCAGTTATTAAACTGCTTGGCTTTGTTGTAGTGATTATTAAACTGGCTCGTTAGTTAATATCTTCATTAATACAGGAAAAGAGTGGCCATTGTTGGAAGTGGACCATCTGGCTTGGCAGCTGCTGATCAACTGAATAAAATGGGCCATACAGTAACTGTGTATGAAAGAGCTGATAGGATTGGAGGGCTTATGATGTATGGCGTTCCCAACATGAAAACTGACAAAGTGGATATAGTTCAACGGAGGGTCAACCTTATGGCAGAGGAGGGAATTAACTTTGTGGTGAATGCTAATATTGGGCATGATCCTTTATACTCTCTTGATAGGCTTCGGGAGGAAAATGATGCTATTGTCTTGGCTGTAGGAGCCACAAAACCAAGGTGAGACACAGTGCCGGAGTCCTATATATTATTATTGTTTGTGTATTTAGTTCAATTTCGCCTGGAATGGATGTATATTAGAAAAAAAGGAATTGTTGAGAGATGCTTCAAAGGAAGTTTTTTTTTTTTACTTTCAATGCAGGGATCTCCCAGTACCTGGGCGGGAGCTGTCAGGAGTCCATTTTGCTATGGAGTTTCTTCATGCAAATACTAAAAGCTTGCTTGATAGCAATCTCCAGGATGGTAACTTCATTTCTGCTAAGGGAAAGAAAGTTGTGGTCATTGGTGGGGGCGACACGGGCACAGATTGCATAGGGACATCCATTCGGCATGGGTGTAGTAGCATTGTAAATCTGGAACTTCTCCCTCAGCCACCACAAACTAGAGCCCCAGGCAACCCTTGGCCACAGGTTAGATCCATTGGTTTCCGAAATATTAGTTGTGTTCGTTCTTTCAGACCATTTGTCAATATAGACAGCTTGAGAAATTGGACATTTGGCTTGCCATTACTAGGACTATACACTAAAATTAGCCTTTTAAAATTCAATGATGGCTAACGGTGCCCTTGAAGTTTTCTATGTACATTAATTAACTGACTCCTTGGAGTGTCCAGTAATTGAAAAAAAATCTCTTTTAATTGGTTTTAACAAAATTGAAATGAAATGACTCAAGTGTCAATTTCTTCATTGTAATTGTGCACGATTTTTTGTTTAACCGAGTGTTTCTGAAATACAGTGGCCTCGCATATACCGAGTAGATTATGGGCACCAAGAAGGTGCCGCAAAATTTGGGAAAGATCCAAGATCTTATGAGGTATTGACAAAGCGGTTTGTGGGAGATGAAAATGGAGTTGTGAAGGGGCTTGAAGTATTACGTGTCCGCTGGGAGAAGGATGAAACTGGGAGGTTTCAATTTAAGGAAATTGAGGGCTCCGAAGAGATTATTGAGGCTGACCTAGTTTTACTGGCCATGGGATTCCTTGGCCCTGAGTCTGTAAGTATTCATGATAGCTTCATCTCGTAGTTGTTAACTGAATGTGGTATTTGTCTCTACTGCTTGTTGGTGGTTGAAAAGTTGAAAGAAATGAACAGATGCTAAAAGAAGTTAAAACAATAAATTAAATTGAAATATCCATTAGGAAGTGGCTAATGACTGATCTTTTTGCTCTTGGTTTTGCAGACAATTGCAGAGAAGTTGGGTATTGAGCGAGACAACAGGTCAAACTTCAAGGCAGAGTATGGTCGTTTCTCAACCAGTCTTAAAGGGGTGTTTGCAGCTGGAGATTGTCGACGTGGTCAGTCCCTGGTGGTATGGGCAATTTCAGAGGGACGACAAGCTGCAGCACAAGTTGACAGTTTCCTCACAAATGAAGACATAGAGCACAATGTTGCCGGAAGTCCAGACGAACTCATCAACAAGCAGCAACCAAGGGACACCGTGGCAGTGGCAAACAAACAGTGATGGGTGCTGGAGATTCATTGAGCATTGCTGGTTCGTAGTTGCGGCTCCATATAAATTTAAGGGGGAAAATAATAAGGAAGCGATTTAAGGGTACAAGGTTAGTGCATAGTAGAAAATTAGGAATGTTCATAGGCTTTGTGATGGAAAGGCTAGTTCTTAGTTAATTATTGCTGTGTGGAATGAAAATGTACAGTTTGGTAATTAATGATGATTTAGATCATTGTTTCCAATTTAAATTGCTTTGAAATGAGTATTGAGGTTCTTGAATATGTGAGATTCTGCTTCTCATCTGACTGATTTTTCCACACAGCCAAATGTTGATTATTGCAATGTTCTTGGCAGATGAAGTTTCAAATGCATAAAATTAAACTAAATTAACTTATATTATTTTGATATTTAATTTGGTTGACTTTTTATCATAAAATAAATCGAATTTTAGTGTTACTGAATTTTAAAAGAGTTGTTGAAATTGCAAAAATAAATAAATATATGAGTAATGTTTTAATAGTGAAACTTATCTAAAAATTCCAAATCCGGAGAGAGCCTTGAAGTGTAGCTAGCATAAGCTCCATATTCAGATGTTGAATCTGAAGCGGACCTGTTCAATTGACTGACCAAGCGTGATGATGCACAGTAAAACCCGTCCCCAGTACCTGCGTTATCCACACTAACCTCTCTTTTATATTGATTGGCTAAAAAATACAAGCAAATGAAATGAGAAGTTTGATTGGTATATTTTTTTATCACGACTTTGACTGGTATATATATATTATAAAGCAAGAAAAGATATATAAATAATTAAATATCGTTATATCAATATTCTAATTCAATAGTCCAGCACCACCCATATTACCCCAACCCAAAGTCAACATAACTGCTTTCTCAAACATGAAAATCCCCAATACCATACACTCTTCTTCCTCATCCTCATGAACCCACCCCTAATAGCAATAGCACTAGCAAGCATAGAAACATGTTTAGACAGCGTTTGCAAAACTCACGAGCCAGCAATCCGATTCCCGTTCCGCATAGAGGGAGAGCAAGAGAATTCATGCGGCCACCCAGGGTTCAGCGTTTCCTGCAACCACAACGGCCAAACATTACTTAACCTATCTTACTGCGGCGAAGAACTCAGAATCCAAAGAATAAACTACGCCGTGCAGCAACTATGGGTGAACGACCCCAACAACTGCCTCCCCAAACGCCTCCTCTCTTTTAACCTCTCCGCCTCTCCCTTCGACGCCGTTTACCGCCAAAAATTCACCTTCTTCAACTGCTCCTTCAACTTGGAGTACCTCGTCCGTCGCTACCGTCCCATAATTTGTCTCAGCGATTCTCCCAAGTACCTCGTTTTTGCGACGCCTTCTTCGACTGTGTTTGGACACTTGTCGTCTGTGTGTGACTTGGTGGCGACGGTGACGGTGCCGGTTCAGTCGCCGTTTAACGATCGAGTGACGTCGTCAGAACTCAGCGACGATGGACGGTGCGGATTCAAGAGCAACGAGACTTTTAAGCTTGACTGTTCCCCCGTCCATTCAAAAGGTAACCATGTACTACCACACACTCCATACAGATACAATGTGAGTTTCAATATAAGAGCTCCATTAATAAATGATGAATGAAATTTTCCTATGAGTTGTCATTGAGCATTTTTTTTTTTTTTAAGGAAAATGTATTTTTTTAAGAAAATAGTCATAAAATTATGGTAAATGCTAACCATACTCTTAAGTCTTAAGGCATTGGTTAAAAGCAAAGAAAAATTATTAAAAATAGTCATTAATGCTCTTTCTACATAATTTTCAATGCATTCTAAACAAATTTTAATAAAAAAAATATTTTGAATTCCTTAACTAGTACTCTAAATCATAAAATTATTTAGGCTTACATCATAAAAGTTTTATTACAGCCTAAAATTATTTTAGAACATTGCATGTTGTAAAAGAATTAAACATGAATTTTTAACACTGACAGGGATTTCCCTTGGTGCACGTTACGCCATAGTCATATGCATAGGGGCACCAGCTTTATTGTGCTCCATAGGAGTATTGAGTTGCATCTGCAGCTGGTTAAGAATCGGGAACCAAGATGGGCCTTGGGCTAATGAAACGGTGCCAGATTTTGAGGCTCTAGCGGGCTCACGGCCCACAATAGTCACGGGCCTTGACAGGCCCACAATTGAATCGTACCCAAAAACAATGTTAGGTGAGAACAGACGCTTACCAAAAAAGGGTGACAAGACCTGCTCAATATGCCTATCAGAATATATGCCCAAACAGACAGTGAAAACCATACCAGAATGTGGACACTGCTTTAATGCACAATGCATCGATGAATGGCTTCCACTGAACGCGTCGTGCCCAATTTGCCGAACTTCTCCAAGAAAGTTACCACAACCATGTGCTCGATCATCACCACAATAATGCTTTAACTTTTTATCTCTCTTTTATATACGAATCACTTTAATTGTTATTGAAATATGATAACTCTTTTTTCTTTAGGGCTAAACCAAATCTAGAAACATAATATTTTTAAGTCAGACATAATTTGACAACTATTACGTTATCCTGCATTGTAATGTGAAACATACATATCTTACCACTAGTAATGTAAATATTTCTTTGCAAAAGTAACCATTAATATTTGTTGAGTCTGTCTATAATCAATTAAGTTAGTTATAAGCGTAAAAATAAGTTAGTTATAATTAAAGTTAATAAAATTATCATATTTATCAATCTTTTATTAATTAATATTGAATCACTGCTTATTTGCGAAACCCCATCACAATAATCTATGTTAATTTTAGCTTTTGATTTTATGTTTGCTACTGATAAAGTTGTTGTTTGATAGTGTTTTATTTTATGTAATTTGTTGAGTTTGTCTATAATCAATTAAGTTAGTTATAAGCCTAAAAAAAGTTGATTATAATAAAAGTTAATATAATTATCATACTTATCAATCTTTTATTAATTAACATTGAATCGTTGTTTATTTGCGATACCTCATCACCATAATCTATGTTAATTTTAGCTTTTGATTTTATGTTTGAGTTGTTGTTTGATTATGTTTTATTAATGTTTTATATTTTTATGTAGCTTGTTGTAGAAGTTTGTAGAAGCTGGTTGTGTAATCTGTCATCATAGGCTATATATATATATATATATATATATATATATATATATATATATCAATCAGCAAAGTGGTGGCTGAGGCTCCTTTTATTGTGTGCATATTTTCATACTTCAAATATGTCAAATTGGTAATAGAGCGGGACGATCTCGCTCACCGCTTTCGTCATTGTTTATCGCCGACCACCATTGTTGGTGTCACCATTTTTCGTTGCACCTATCTCCGACAATACCCAGATCTGGGTCATCTCTTCCAACGCGACCCAACCCTGGAGGTTTCGAAGTCAAAAACCTCAATACCCGTCGCTTTTCCACTTGTCATTCTCAGGCGTGTGTGTCCCATGGGCCCATCTCCGGTCACCAGAACTTCGACGCGACACTTAGGTTTTGGTTGTCGACCTCTCCCTGCTTTGTTTCAGTCCTTAGATTGTCGTTTTGATGTTGTTTGGACAGTGGGTTTGTACACCTCTGTCCCTTGGCCTATTTTTTTCTCTTAAGGTTTTGTGCTACGCGTCTGTAACTGGATACTTCGTCCTTGATTTCTCAAGATGATAATATATGAATTCCATTCTCATTTCTATTCCTTCTACTCTTTCTCGAACTCCCACAATCACTACTCAGAAACTCAACTGGAAAAATTATCTATCTTGGTCTGCCTCGGTTGAGTTATGGTTCCTTGGTCAAGAGCACTATGTTCATTTGGAGAAATAAGGTAGTGAAATTCCAACAGAGAGTAGAAATTAGTGGAAGACACTTGGCTTCCAACTGTTCGCTGTTTTATGGCAATCAATAGAACCTGATGTGTTGGAAATACTCAGATCCTTCAAGACTTGTTGCCTTCTGGAAAAATGCTCAAGATATTTTTGCTAATGAAATCCAGTTTATTTGATTCAACAAACCGTGCATTTTTTCTCAAACAGACTAACCATGATATAACCTCACACATAGTCAAAGCCAAAGTTGTTGATGAAGAATTAAAGAAGTTCCTAATGCATGACTCAGTGGATGAAATGAAAAGAAGACTTGATAAGTTGTTCATGGTGGTGATTTTGCGGACTCTACACTCGGATTTTGATCATGTGCGTGACCAAATTCTGGCGGGTGAGCAAGTTCGTTCAATGGACAGCGTAGTAACTACGTTTCTTCATGTTCCTACTTCAGTGAGAGGTGAAAACTCAGTTGTAGCGGTTGAAACTTCAGCAACACCTAGTGAAACATCAACCATGGTAGCATCTCATGGTAGAGAAGGTCGTGGCAATAGAGGAGGACGCGATGGTAGAGGTGGATGTCCTCAATGTACATATTGCAAAAAGCCTGATCATACTTAAGAAAAGTGTTATGCATTGCACGATTTTCCTAACAACGTAGCACATGTAGCCAAATATGAAAAATCGGAATCCAAATTTTCTGATGAGGAGTATCAGGACTATCCAAGGCTAAAATCCAACAGTCAAGCCCAATCTTCTTCAGGACCAAGTGTTTCAACAACTTGTATTTCTCAATTTGTGGAAGGTCAAAATCCATGGATAATTGACTCAGGTGCCTCTGATCATATTTCTGGTAATAATTCTTTGTTCTCATCTATCTTTCCACCTAAATTTCCTCATCTTGTTAGTTTAGCAAATGGTTCAAAAGCTGCCTCTCAAGGAATTGGTCAAGTCCCCCTTTATTCTTCCTTAAAATTAAATTTTGTTTTGTACATTCCAAATTGTCCTTATGACTTAATTTCTCTGAGCCAATTGACTCGCTCCTTAAATTGTTCATTAACGTTTGATGTTGATTCCTTTGTAATACATGAACATGGTACGGGCCGCTTGATTGGTGTTGGGTATGAATCACAAGGCCTTTATTATCTCGAAGCCAACTCATCTGTGTCTTGTTTTGAAGCCTCTTCTCCAAAACTTTTGCATGACCGTTTAGGTCACCCTAGTTTGTCAAAATCTAAGATCATGGTTCCTAGTATCAAGCAACTTCAAATGTTAGAATGTGAGTCATGCCAATTAGGCAAACATGATCCTCTTTCCCTAGACAAACTGGAAAAAATATGTAACTCAATTTTCTCTAGCATTGATTCAAATATTTGGGGACCAAGCAACTAACATATTTTGGTTTCAGATATTTTGTAACCTTTACCAATGAATACTCTCGATGTACTTGGGTTTATCTAATGAAAATGAGATTTGAACTTTTGTCCATCTTCAAGTCCTTCTTTAGTGAAATTAAGAACCAAATTGGCAAAACAATTAAATTTTTTAGAAGTGACAAAGCCAAAGAATATTTTTCTGCTGAACTTTCTTCGTTTTTATCCTCACAGGATATTCTGCACCAATCCACAAATCCACACACACCACAACAAAATGGAATAGCAGAAGGAAAGAATTGACATTTAATTTAGAGTGCATGCTCCCTAATGCTTAATACCAATGTTCTAGTACATCATTAGGGAGATGTAGTTTTGACTGCCTGTTTTTTAATAAATAGGATGCCTTCTTCTTCTCTTAAGAACAAAATTCCTTATTCCATTGTTTTGCCACATGAAATGTTGTATCATGTCACCCCTAAAGTTTTTGGTTGTACATCTTTTGTTCATAATGTCTCACCAGGATTAGACAAACTATCTGCAAAGGCTATGAAGTTTGTCTTTTTAGGATATTCCCTTCTGCAGAAAGGTTACAAATGTTACTCTCCACAAACTAAAAAGTGTACATGTTTTTTGATGTTACTTTCTTTCAGGAAACTCCTTTTTTCTCATCCTCCATGCAAGACCCCAGATCCATACAACAAGTTTCACTTGTTCCATCTTTTTGTCCTGTAACCCTTTTGACCAAGAAGGACATCAACCTCAGTCTCATGTTCCTAGTTCAACTGATAGTGCCTTTCCTTCTTCTCCACACAAGACACAAGGAGCTAGTTGTTTAGTGCTTGTAGGTTCTCCTGATTCATTTCCTTCTCCATCAGCTTCCTATACGACAGATCCTTCCTTCACATCACCTCTTAGTGAACCAAGTTCTGATTGGCCCATTGCTAATAGGAATGATATTTGATCCACTCAAAATTCTCACCTTATTTACAGTTTTTTGGGTTATCATCGCATATCTCCTTCATATTTCTCCTCTATTTCTTCCTTGTTTTCTATTACTATTCCTAAAAATGTTCAATAGGCACTTGATCATCCTGGTTGGTGACAAGTCGTGATTGTTGAAATGCAGGCTCTTGAGAACAGTGGCACGTGGGAATCAGTTCCTCTTCCCCCTAGGAAGAAGACAATTGGCTGTAGATGGGTTTATGCTATTAAAGTTGGAGTTGATCGACTTAAGACTTAGTTGGTTGTTAAAGGATACACTCAGATTTATGACCTTGATTACTGTGACACCTTCTCTTTTGTTGCCAAGACCACAATTGTTCACTCTTCCTAGCTATGGTAGCTATTCATCATTGGCCTCTTTATCAACTAGACATAAAAAATGTCTTTCTTCATGGTGATTTAGAGGAGGAAATTTATATGGAGCAACCTCTTGCTTTTGTTGCTCGCGAGGAGTATAGTTTGGTGTGTAAATTGTGTTGATCTCTTTATGGGCTTACATAGTCACCACGTGCTTGGTTTGGGAAATTTAGCCATATTGTTTAGAATTTTGGAATGAAGTGAAGTGAAGCAGATCACTCTATTTTTTATTGTCATACTTCTACTGGAAGTGTGTTTACCTAATTGTCTATGTTGATGACATTGTTATTACAGGGAATGATGCTGCCAAAATTTCCCAACTAAAGCAACACTTATTCAGTCATTTTTAGACCAAAGACATTGGTTTCCTAAAGCACTTCCTTGGTATTGAAGTGACTCAATCAAAGGAAGGTGTTGTCATTTCACGAAGAAAATATGCTATGGACATTTTGGAGGAGACAAGTATGACTAATTGTAGGCCTATTGATAGTCCTATGGATCCAAATAAGAAGTTAATGTCAGATCCAGGTGAACCTTTTCCAAATCTAGAGAGGTATAGAAGGCTGGTTGGGAAACTCATTTATCTCACAATTACAAGGCCTGGTCTATTATTTGTAGTTGGAGTTGTCAGCCAATTTATGCATGATCCTTACATTGACAATTGGAATGTTGTGATTCACATTCTTAGATACATCAAAAGATTCCAGGATAGGGATTATTGTACAAGGACAATGGAATACCCAAATTTGTGGGTATTGTGATGTTGACTGGACAGGTTGTCCCATAGACAGGCGATCCACCATTGGATACTGTGTATCCTTTGAAGAAAATATTGTCTCTTGGAAAAGCAAGAAACCTAGTGTTGTTGCCTGATTGAGTGCAGAAACAGAATATAAAGCTATAGCTCTTGTTACTTGTGAATTGGTGTGGATTAAACAACTTCTTCCAGAATTAAAATTTTGTGATGAAGTTATATTGTGATAATTAGGCAGCTCTTCACATTGCTTCTAATCTTGTATTTCATGAGAGAACTAAACATATAGGGATTGATTTTCATTTTGTTTGGGAAAAGCTGCAGTCCAAAGAAATTAGTATTGAGTTTATTAACTCCAACAACCAACTTGCAGACATTCTGACCAAGAGTCCTTAAGAGGTCCTCGGATCCACTTTATATGTTTCAAGCTTGGAGCACAAAATTTATATACTCTAGCATGAGGGAGAGTGTTAAAGTTGTTGTTTGATACTGTTTTAGTAATGTTTTATATTTCTATGTAGCTTGTTTGTTGTAGAAACTGGTTTTGTAATTTGTCATCATAAGCTAGGATGTAGCCTTCATCATGAACCTATTTTGTATTATTTGTTAATTTTTCACACACACATATATGTACATCTCTTAACAAAGTGGTGGGTGAGGCTCCTTTTTTGTGTGCATATCTTCATACTTCAAATATTTTAAGTGCTACGAAATTATAAATTCAAAGTGATAGCCCTATCACTTTGGGCCAGAAGTTTATTTTAGTGTTGAAAAAGTGTCAATTGCTTTTATGCACCCTCAAAATTTTTAAAATTCCCATCTTACCCTTCTCCTCTATCTCATCATATCACTCCTTCTCACCATTGCCACTGTAGAATCAATCCCTCTCCTTTGTGTCGCTGCAATAATCTTCTTAACCATTCATGATTATTAATTTGACATATTTTTTCCTTTTTTTTTAATTACAAATTTGATCTTCCATTGTTGAACTTACATGGTATACTGACATAAGTGAAAAAAGTTAAAAGTAAAATTTGTCAAAAGTTGAGAATAAAGTTAGCCAAAAAAAGTGAATAATAATTGAAGTAAAATTTGCCAAAAAAATTAGAGGTAAAAAATTATGTGAAAATTAATTGGTTAGAAGTAAAATATGTTAAAAAAAAATGGGATAAAAATTACAGTCAAGGCTTTGATTTTATGATGTAGTAGCTTAATAATTACTATGTAATATGTTCTCCTTCCTTAACGAAATTGTACCCGCCACGTGCAACGCGAGGCCATTCATTCATTATTTGTTTCTTCTGCTTCTTTCCCACTCGGGAGAGGAAAATACAACACTGAAAGTGAAACAATACTAATATATTATAGTGCCTGGTGCCGGTGGTGATCGCATCGCATCTGCAACAAGCACCACATCGATGGCCGAGTAAGTTAACAATCACTGGCATTGGTTTCATGGTTTGCAGAATCGAAATAATATTGAATTTCACTAAAATTTAGATTGACAGGGTTGTTACTTCAGCTCCCGGGAAAGTGCTTATGACCGGTGGTTACCTCATTTTGGAGCGACCCAATGCAGGACTTGTCCTCAGCACCAACGCTCGCTTTTACGCCATTATCAAACCAATTCATCACGAAATCAAACCCGATTCCTGGGCATGGGTGCGCATATTCTTTTTCTTCTTCTCACACTATTTATTCTTTCATCTTTTACTCACTCATTCTCTCTTATTGAATTTCCTTCAGCCAAGGACAGATATCAGATTAACCTCTCCTCAACTATGCAGACAAGCCCTCTACAAACTCGCTCTCAAAAATCTCGCCATCCAAACCGTTTCCCCTAGGCACCTTCACCTTCTCCTTTTCAAATTATTTTTTTCACTATTAGCAAGCACTATAGAATTGTTATTGTGCTCTTTCTGGTTTTGGTATTTCAGTGATGCGAGAAATCCTTTTGTGGAATATGCGATTCAGTATTCCGTGGCTGCTGCTTATGCAACGTTTGACCAGAATAAAAAGGAGCTGTTGCACAAACTACTTTTACATGGTGATATTATGCTTCTCTACCCTTTTTGATAAATGGAAAATAGGTTTAAACGTCCGATTTTGTAACTGTATTGATCTTGTAGGTCTTGACATTACAATTTTGGGTGGCAATGATTTTTATTCATATAGGAATGAGGTAATTTACCCTTTTCTTTTGATGATTTGAGCATTTAAAAGCTTAGACCAAGATATTATGTCTTAACAGATGCTTCTCCCGCAGATTGAGAGACGTGGACTGGACTCCCTTCGACACCAGAATCGTTGGCCACCCTTCTGCCTTTTTCCTCCATTACCTTCAATACTGATGATGTCGATGGGAGTTGCAAACCTGAAGTGGCAAAAACTGGTTTGGGCTCATCTGCAGCAATGACAACGGCTGTAGTTGCTGCTTTACTTCATTACCTGGATGTTGTAAAGCTTTCCTCTTCGAAAGATCATTGGCTAGAGTATAGTTGCATGAGTATGACAATCATGTGAAGGAAACGATAAAACTAACGTGGGATGTTTTAGTTCACAGGAATCAGATATTTGGAGCTAAGAGCCATTAACAGCTTATCTATTTTTAATATTTTTTTATGCTGTTTTATATCAATGTACTTTTCTATGTGCAGCATATGTAAACCTTGAATGCATTTGTCAATAATGACTTAAGAGACAAGCTTAATGTTTTTCTGCGGTAATACTCTTACATTCAAGTTCACTAACCTAATTTTGAAAATTGTAAGTTGCCAGTTTAACAAACAGAAAGCTTGGTTCTTCAATTTTTTTCAATAATATTCTGAGTGAATAGTACTTAAAAATCCCTTAGTTTCAAACTTCTATGTAAAAGAAGCTGAAAGATACATGACAAGATTGAATTTTTTTATGTCCACACCTGCATATTGAGATCTGTTAGGGAGATTGCAGGGTCTCTTTGAAACCCTGTTTTATTTGTTTCTATTTCAGTATTTACATATGACCTAATTACCTTTTATTGTAAATCCACCCATGGGTATGGGTAACACAGTGATATCAGTATGTGCAGATGAAATAATACAGTGCTTACTAAATCCAAGTTTGTTTTAGCCAGATTATATCACATGAATTCTCTTGGTTCCAAGGCTGATTGATATCTTTTTGTTTTTAGTTAATAAGAGAACCTGGAACTGGTGGATCATCCACACCATCGATGGTTGGTGCTGTTAAAAAATGGCAAAAGTCTGACCCTCAGAAATCCCTGGACACATGGAGAAAATTGTCAGACGCAAATTCAGCATTGGAAATGCAACTAAACTTGTTAAGCAAATTAGCAAAGGAACAATGGAATGCATATAAATCTGTGATTGACAGCTGCAGCATGCTAAGATCAGACAAGGTATTTCTTTGAGATAAACTATTGATGTTTATTTTAACTTAAACATTGTGTGCCCCTAAGGTATTCTTTGCATTGGATCACACACTTCTTTTTGACTGTTTTCCATGTAGTACGTCTTTTTTTATTATACATATACATTTATTGCTTTGATGGTTTTGGAAGAGAGATGACATTCAACTGTTTCTCTGTCAGAGCTACCATGGAGAGGAGTTGTGAAACTTCAGAGTTTGATTCTGGCCGGATGTGAAGTTGGAACTAACTTGAAAATTTTAACATCTTTATTGTACCTCTTGACATCCTTCATACTTCATATGACCTTATTGCCTGAGAATTAAGAACCTCATAGTTGACAGTAAACTCAAATCTCATAATTATGGAATGATAAAATAATTATGTGGCCCAACTTTAATGGTCAGTTTGGTAACACTTAAAAATGGAGTATGAGCAATTCGTAAATGAGATTGATATAAAAAGTATATTGGAAACACATCCATTAATTTTTGTCCCCCAACTTGAAGGACGTTCCAAACTGACCCTTTAAGGGGTGAGAATTGAAGGGGTCCTTCATTATTTGCACGGAGAGAAGGAGGAGCAATTAAAATAGGTTACTCATACCTTCTTGTGCCCAGAAATTAAATTTGATATTGTATTATCGGGAGGCACCCATGTGGGATCATTCTACAATCCATGTTAATTTAATATGAAGTTCTGTAGTCATTGTGGCCTGGATTTCAGTTTCAGGTTGTAAACTTAACAATTTATGATATGATTTTCTTGAGCCTTCTATTTTTTTTCAGTCAAGTTCTAGGGATTTTTCGTATATTGCGAGATTTCTTCTTTTATGTTGATGTTTGAACTTTGAAATTCAAATTGCTTGATCAGTGGATAGAACAAGCTTCTGAACCAAACAAGGAAGCAGTTATTAAAGCACTGCTAGGAGCAAAAGAAGCCATGCTGGGGATTAGATATCATATGCGCCAAATGTATATGTCTTGGTGGAATATACATTACGCTTGTTTGGTTTTCATTTATTTTTTTTGGTTTGAAATTCAGTGATTTTGCTTTTTCCATTAACACCTCTTGTGGTTCTACTACATCTCTCATCTTCCTATGGAATAAGAATGATCGTGAAGCTAAGTTGCACAATTTGCTTGCAAATAATATATGTCATCCCAGTGATCCATAGGAAAGGATTAAGGTTGAATTCAATTCCATAGTGGTTAGCCTACTTGCTATCTGCATATTCCACAGAAAGAGGTAAACAGGGTTAGTGTCTTGGATTTAGTATCGATATAATGCGCATGGTAAAATAGAAAGATAGCATGCATTGCCAATTTGCCATAAAACGCTGTCAATCAAGAACTGAAAGAAAGTCCATATCAAGATTTCTTGCACCACCAAGTGATTACTCCTGTTGTCTTTCTGTGGAATATGCAGGGAGTTAACTTGTTCATGTTAGCTGACTCTGCTTTTGTTTCTTTTCGTTGTGGGTTCTAGTTTTGGGCATTCTTCTCCAGTTCCACAAAAAAAGGAACCATTTGTGTTTCATCTAACATCTTAAGATTTTGGTATAGTTGATCCATGACAACAATTTTACCTATAAACTTGCTATGGGGCCAATGTCTTAGAAATCTGGAGTGCCACAACTGTGGTTCGGTTAAAATAGAGTTGCTTTGTTTCAACATCTTACTAATGAACCCCTTGAATCAATCAGAAGATTGATGTTTAATGGATTAGATTCGATTTAGACACTGTTTATGGACCATAATTGCTATATTTACTTGCTGTTCAGCTTTTATAAATCGAAATGTAGTCAGAGGTTTTGTATTTGAAACTCATTTTTCTGATGGATTCATCATTTAAAAAAATTGACAATTTATGACTTCAATGTGTACAGATTGAACCAGAATCACAAACACAACTTTTAGATGCTACAGTGAAGTTGGAAGGAGTATTGTTGGCTGGAGTGCCAGGGGCAGGAGGATTTGATGCAGTCTTTGCTGTTACTTTGGGCTATTCGAGCAGCAATGTGACAAAAGTATGGAGTTCACTCCATGTCCTTGCCTTGATGGTTAAAGAAGATCCTTGTGGCGTTTGTTTAGAAAAAGCTGACTTACGAACCAATGAAATCACATCAGCTGTGTCTTCAATTCATATTCAATAAGTTCATTTCCATCAATTAAAATTTGTATGTCACCACAAAATAGTTCGGTGGAATGTGGCTTCACTAGGTATTAGTGTTTGCTTCTCTCTTTTTTTCAATTTCGGGGGAAAATGAGTGGAATATTTAAAATAAGCTTTAATTGTTATAGTTTTTTTTCCTTCAAGTGAAGCCCCCTCCAATTATTCTTGGTTTGTAAACAAGCAGGAGATTCTTTGAATCTAGTTTCCTATAGCCAAAAGCCAGAACAGAAGAAAACAATGTATAATCAAAATTTCAGATTTGTTGTGTAACATCTTCCGTGCTTGTTCAGATGTGCCTACTTTTCTACAACTGGTCGAGAGAATACGTTAAATAGCTTATCTAAAACTTTCCTCGCAACTTTAGTTTCTTTCCCCTCATGTCTGACATGTACTGCGCGTGATGTAATAGCAATATCATTGGCCTGACACGAACCAGACCCCGAAGACCTATAGGAGGTATGGGTTTGAGATAAGCAATTTCTCAACGGATGGCTTCAGCCTATAGGAGGACCATAAGCGGTCCTAAAAAGGTAATATTTGCAGATGAAGTGAAAATTAGTAAATTACAACTTCATAACTCAATAAAAGAAAATTTTCCATAAATAGGAGGTATGGGTTTGAGATAAGCAATTTCTCAATGGATAGGTTCGTAATAATAGCTTCTATTACGGAACTATGAGCTATATAGACACAATGACAGTCTGAATTTTGAGCAATTTTAGCATACAACTTACAAGAAAAATAGATTATCGTACTTGCTATCAATAGTATGACAAATTCCTTGACTGGCAATTCATTCAGAAGATATTGCGAAATAACATTCACCATTGCGTGATAGAACTATACAATTTAATATGTAATCATGCTCATAAATATGCACACTCTAAACATCACGTACGAAGTAGGAACTCATCAAGGAAAGAAGGCCAACATTGCACAGATGAGATCAGCTATCCAAGTTCTAGCAGCTAGGAACTCATCAAAGAAAATTAACGATAAATGATTAAAAAAAAATCCTCACCAGGTACGCATTCTGATACTACATTTCCACAATAATGAATACAAAGGTACTTCTCTCATAATTCTGCTAGCACTTGATTCACATTTGTTGATTTAACAAGACTGATTGATGGTTTGTGTTTCTTCAAATCCTCACCTCTGGCAAGGAACTGGACTCCTGTAGGAAATGGCCACAACCTTGACACAGATTATTCATCCATTCAGATTAGGATATTCATTGTCTACCCTAAAACTGCCACACTCAGCCAGAGCTTTTGCATTGAGCTCCCTACCATATTTCCAGACATAATTTAGACCCACAAGAAGCTCAGTGATTACTTCTTCTGTCTTTTCTTGATTTGCAAAGTAAAGGGTCTGTACCAGAAGCACGTTTGTCCGGGAAATAAAGCTCTGCTGCTCATAACTTCTCTCAGACTGCCATCTTATCATGTTATGAGCAAGTGGTGCCAGCCATTCAAGTATGCTTGACATTGCTTCATTCCATTCTTCTGCTAGACTTGGGTCATAGATTGATGATGATGATTCCAGGGTCTTGGTATATGGTTTTAGCTTGGCCTTAAGGGAAGCTCTTACACGTCTCGGTAACATGTTGTACAGGTCATCTCTTGCATCCAGACCAATCAAGTGTGAAGAAGCTGCTAGCTTCTCAATCACAATGATAACATTTGCATAGTGCAGTGCTAGAGCAGCAGCACCAAGGGTTTCAGGTGGAGGATTAAATAGCTTGCAAAGAGGTTTGAAGACTGATTGAGTATGATGAACTACTTTTCCAGGACCAAGAGGGTTTGAATTAACATCTTTGGGATTCTGCGCTCCATAATGAACACCATTTGCACTTGACTGGCAGTCAGTGAATATGGAACTGTCCCAAGCCATACATCCTTTGAAAGGTCCTACTTGAGTCAGTCGACTGGATCTTGTGCTAGTTTCCTTCCCACTTATGGCAGCAGAGTGTCCATAAAACCTCCAAATCTTACTCCTTTTTTTTCTTCCGGTATCTGGGACTGATGGATTGAATTTCCTTCCAAGAGGACCTGAGTAAAAATTGACGTTTGTTGAATGCTTTTCTAAAATGGGGCCTGACTTTGTGGATGAGTCACCAAGAGGACCTGAATGAGAAATGCTTGTTTTATTTGTTGTTCGACCAATTGGACCTGATCTAGCAGTAATAGCATTAAGGGGTCCTGAAGAAAACCTGGGAATATTATTCTGTGATGGGTGGTATGAAGATTGCAATATTGTAGAAACCGATTGACTTCTGTAAATGAAATCTGAATTCAAGACACTTGAATTAGTGGTTCCGCCAACATCCACCATCTCTGTAAGTCCAAATACATGGTTGATCTTACAGAATATTGTGAATAAGGATCTTGCTAAAAGAAGTATTGTGTAATCATATGTCCTGTTCCACAAAGAAATATCCTGTAAGTGCTTCACCTCCTGCCTCTTCC
>PYAF01003243.1:2437199-2465875 GCA_007407185.1 Glycine tomentella
TTCAAGATCAGCAAGCACTTCCATCTCTTGATACAAACTTGCATTAGTTGATATAAACTTTTCCATCCTTTTAATCTTCTTTTCCATCTTCTTGCCAGTGAATTGCCACCCATATGGATCACTGCCCGTAGTGATAAACTCGTAAAAGGCATTCCCAAAACCTTTGAAAATTGGATCACTGCATTTCTTAGCAAGCCTAGCCACAGAGTCAGCCACATGTGCCATATTCTCAAGTATCTCCAAACAGATCAAACGTTCAATGAAATGATCATCATCTGAGACAAGCTTTCTTATGCCCACTGAATTTGTGATTTCCTCCCTGAATCTAACAATCTGTTTATCACTCAAAGACTGCCATAAATTAACTAGCTTGGACATCAAGCTTGCTATTTCAAATGCTAATACTTCAATGACCACCTTCTCGGAATTAGCATCATGCTTCCGAGGAGCCTTCCACAGACTACGAAACCATGATTCTGCAACCATTGCTAGTATAGGAATGGAGAAAACCTATACTCTTGACAAATCCAGTGCCATAGCTCTGTAATACTCAGCAAATAAAATACAAAATGAGATTGTTAAAACAGTAATTAATTATCACATGCACATTTCAGATAAATTTCAGCCTGTATAAAAATATTTCATATGTTCAGGTAAATATCTCAAAATATAACCAAGGAAGCTATTAAACACTACTTGTAAGTTGCATGAAAGGAAAGAAAATCATTTGCTACTTGAGAAAAAAAAAAAAAACATATGCATTATATCTTTTTCTTACCTTCTTTCGTTTACTATTCTGTCCCACACCAATAGAAGGAGAATGAGATGGGTTGACTGTTTGAGCTTGCTGTAATTCACTTTGGTCTAGTGCATACTGGTTTGGCACTCTTATTTCTGCCTGCTACACACAGCATCAAACACTTACAGTCATGCCAAGCTATTGCTAGTGTTTTAATTTCAAAACTAGAATATATTATCTTCTTTTGCTTCATATGTTTCAAGTATAAAAATACATCACTTGGGAATTTGAAAGCATTTGTTTCCTTTTTTCTACCCAGCCAATCTTTCTTCCCCCTTGCTTACATATGGTTCAAATATATTCCGCATATTAGGCATTTTGAGAGAATGGATAGATAAGGCTCAGGTAAATATTCTTTATGTTTTACATGCTTTGTCAAGGCATACAATTCTAACAGATGTACTAATTCCTTGCATCAAAAATCATCAACAGTAAACCAGTGTGAAGTGGCTCCCTTACGTCTGAAAAATTAACATATATTCCAGTAAAAGAAAAAATAATGTTTATATTCCCCCCTTGTTGCTCTTTTAGGTGTTTGTCCTGGCCCTTGTAGTTCTGATGGATAGAAATGCTTCATTAAGAAGCAACTAGGGAATATAACTTTACAATTATTTCAGGTAAATACTGCTGAAGAATATATACAGGAAAAAACAATACATACATAAACCTAAATATGGATCCTATTCCCTGTCTACTCATTCATTAAATCAAGAGTTAACTAAAATTCAAAGCTAAAAGGGACTACATTTTTTCTGAGCAAATGGTTTCATACCAATAATTTACACTGCAATTAGAAAGAAAAAATGACATACATCTAAAAACCCATAATTAAACACAAATCTACCGGCAAACCCAGATTCCAAAACCTTTAATTTTTATTCTCCGTGATAAAAAAAAAATAGAAAAAAAGAAGAAGAAAAAGCTCAAATTTAGATACTTTTTGTCAACTTTACATCACTTCACCATCTTGTTTGCTTATATGGGCAACAAACTATAGCAGTCAAAGCTCAAATCTTTAACACCAGAGTGATTGCAGCAAAAGTAAGCACCCAAATGGTAGAATCAGTAGAAGAAAATGAGCATGATGAAGTACAATTGAAGAACACAGAGAAAACCAGCAACTCACCGATCACAAAAAAGAAGAATCAACCCGTGAATCTTTGAGGAAAAGAGAGAGAGAGAGAGAGAGAGAGAGAGAGAGAGAGAGAGAGAGAGAGAGAGAGAGAGAAGGTGCAGTGTTAGGAAATAAGGTGCACATGGAATGGAAACAAAGCAGAAACTGAGATACAGAGAGAAAGCGAGTGAAACCAATGACCCCCCAAAAATAAATATTTTATCTCAAATTTGAATATTCAATAAAAGCAATATTTCAGTATTTCACAACTCATTCATAATACACCATCATATCTCTTTATCATGTTTAGGAAAATAATAACATCATTTTTAAGATTAATTTTAAATATCTAAAAATTCCAATTTCTATTTAAAAATATTTATCATATATTAAAGAATATGATAAATATCTTTAATGAAGGTTTATTACTTTATCATATATTAAAGTATATATTTAAAAATAAGTAGTTACGTATGCGTTGAAAAAATAAAAATAAAATTCATTGTTATTCGCATAAAGTTTCTGAAGAAAAAAGTATATTCAACGGCAATAATAGAGTTTGTTTTAATCATCAAAAGATTTTTTATAGCAAAATGGTTCAAAATCTGCATAAAATATAAAGGTTTATTTATATAATTCCATTTAATAATAAAATATTACTTAATACTTCTTTCATCTTATATTATTTTATCTCTTATGTAACCAAAAAAAATATCATTTGTCTCTTGAGATAATACATTTTTTTAAAAATATTAACTAATATTAACCATCATGATAAAATATTTTTTATATCAAAATATCGTTTTTAAATACAATTAAAATGTTGTTACAAATTCATTTAATCGTTTAAGTGATACATTAATAGATTAGAGTGTTATCAACAAAATTAATTTTTTAATATTTTAAGATGACAAAATATTTTGAAAAAATAGACAAAAGAAGTAATAATTCTATATAGTACTGCTATCTATTTATATTCATTATGTAGCTCTCTTTGAGCCACAGCAGAAAATTCTTGCTTTGAAAAAAATGTGTCTCATAAAGTACAATTTCACATTGACATTAGTGAAAATGTCATCTGCTTGAAAAAAACAAACAGAACAATAATTAATCTTTTAAAATTAAATTGATGTTTAAACAAATTTTGAAAGACCAAATCAAGATTTCGCCCTGAAGTTTAATCTTTCAATTTCTTTTAATTATTTTACTGTCTCAAACTTGAACTTATTAACATGTTTCGAAAAGAAAATTTTCTAGAGTCGCTAAAATGCTAAATTTGTCGGTAGGTTGGGAAAAGTAAAAATATTGTAAAATGGTTAACTTCAACATTAAAAAAATGTCTACTTGACTACCGAGTGGAACTGAAAATTTCTTTATAACAACGATAAACAAATCATTATTGAGTAGATTTGCATTTCTTGCTTTGGACATACTTTTTAAAGAAATAAGAACAACAAATCATTTAATATATACAAAAGGCTTCTTTGTCCACGAGCTTGTACCACATATTTGGTAGCAGTTTTAGCTTCTAGAATTATAATGTGATGATGATGTTTGATGATTGGTTCTTACTGGTTACTAACCCATTTTATTCACCTGCTTCTCCTTTATCATTAAAAAATAATATGTTTATCAATTTATCAATTTATATGCTAGTATCTATTATCAATTTTTTATATAATTAAAAATACGATTTAGCTGAAAGATTTTGTTCAATTTAATGCCACATTAAAGAGTGTCACAAAGCATATAACAAAAAAATATTGAAAAAAATTCAATTTGGCTCCGCAACAAAGGGGAGAGAGTCCCGTCACAATCATTAATGGAAACTACGCGGAAACGTAGTCTTTTACCAAAATACCCCTTCTTCATTTGCTCCGTTTTTAAAGACCCGGATCCGATATTACAAAAAACGCCAAAAACGCTGCGTTTGCGACCCGTGCTTTTTTGCCGACCTGAAATGTAACGGCCATGTTTAGTTTGGTGAGAAATGAAAAGAATGTTTGGTACATGGTTATGGCTGTGATCATCTTTGCATCTTTTTAGTAAACTCTTTTTGTGTCTTTGACTGAACAATGGATAACTTTTTTTTCTAAAAAAGTTATGGCCTTAAAAAAGAAGAAAGAATACAAAAGTAATTAGTTAAATGAAAATAAATATTATTAAAGCATCATATTTATAATTCATTTATCACACTTTAAGTAATTGAATTCATTTCAAAGAAGACTTATTATTGTTATTATTATTTGTTATTATATCATGCGTGTGTATAGGGATGCTAGTATTGCTTGATGATGTCAGCCTTTATATCTTATATCAATCGGGTGTGTAAAAAAGCAAAAAGTTAGCATAAAGGTGCAGGTAAAATGAATAACTAAGCATACTAAAAATAAAATAGAATAATTTATTGTTGAAGAGGATAAGATTCAATACTAAGATAATAAAGGAGGCATTTGGATTAAATTATTTTAATGTTACATATTTATAACTTTTTTAAATAGGATTTCTTTTAAATAAATTATTTGAGTAAATTACACTCACACCCAATTGCGTTTTGCTCAAATTTTACTTGATATTTCTCTCTTTTTGCATCTTACAAAAAATTCCTTAATTATTTAACTCACGTTACATCTAGACTCCTTTCTTCCTAAACACTATTTAATAATCTAACAAAAATTGTATACATTCTAGTCACGTGACTTTTAATGAAATTTTATGTCTAAAATACTCTCAACAAATATATATGAACTCTCCCTTTTTGCATCCTACAAAAAACTCCTTAATTGTTTAACAACCTTCCTCTCATTCTTTGTTCTACTAACATACATATGAACTAAATTTTGATTCTCAACAAACATTTTTCAGTACATCATGATCAGTCGTAAGGGGAAGAATTTTAACACTAGCAGTAGAACAAAACCACAAAATAAAAAGGTGACATGGTGACAAGTCTAAATCATTAGCAATGTTGTTCACATAGTCATGTATTTCATGTATTCTCAATTCATCCATTCTGTTCTTCTGGTCTCAAACATCAACACTATTTTAATCAGCAATAATAAACAAATAATTTCCAGTTCATCCATTGTATTTCCTATGGTCCCAAAACGTCAACACTATTTTAATCAACAATAATAAATAATTCATCCATTGTGTTTTCTGTGGTCCCAAACATCAATACTATTTTAATCAACAATAGCAAACAAATAATTTTAAAAATCATAAGTGGTCCCAAATTGGTCCTCAATTGAAATCTCATTCAAAAATAGGCAACAATAAACAATCAAAATTAAATAAATAACCTATATACAAGGTCCAATAGTCACTTATAAGTATAACCTTAGCGTGAACAGAAATCGTAGAACAGAAAGAGAAACAAAGTGCTCATGAACGTCGAAGAGGAAGACAAATGGAGATGCTCATAAACATTACAAACTGGAAGATGAATAATGAAGAATTTGCGAACGGGAAGAAGAACAATAAAGAATTCGCAAATTGGAACAGAAACAGTGAAGAGGAATGAAACTTGAACGTCGTGAGAGAAGGAGAAACTCAACGTCAAAATTATATATTTAAGGAAGTTAAGTTTGTTTCACTCAAATTAACACTCAGTAGTTGCTTATTGAATAAGAACATACTATATTACTAATTCTATATGATACATTTTTAGCTTTTATTTTTAATGAGTGCTTGTAATGATTATCCTACAGCTGTATGATGACAATGTTTGATTAGATTTGACTAACTAGGTGGAGTATTTAACACAGTTTTTCTTGGCATTTGCTTTTGGAATTTCCCTTTGTTTTAATATTAGATTAGATTAACAACCATGTAATTTA
The DNA here is from genome assembly GCA_007407185.1 of Glycine tomentella. Lineage (NCBI taxonomy): Eukaryota > Viridiplantae > Streptophyta > Magnoliopsida > Fabales > Fabaceae > Glycine > Glycine tomentella. The sequence goes on from PYAF01003243.1 coordinate 2,442,952, forward strand.
TGAATATATAGAAATAAGAAAAATATTTTTAAATATAAGATAACTAAAAAAATGTTTATCGTAAATTTTAGTTCGGCATCTTATATTTATCGTAATAAAATATAATACTAATAGTAAGTTCTTTTTCCAATAAATTACATTATTACGAACTTAAGATAAAAATTTAAAACTATATATTAATATTTATATTCTAATACAAAAATGATTAATCCCCTTTGACTATTAAAAAATAAATAAAAACTTATATTATAAAAACGTCATTAACAGAATTTTTGTTGATAAATTAACGGTATCAATTTATTTTACATCACGCACGTGTAAATGAAACGTTTGAGAAATTGAAGAGTGGATTCAAGGTGCAAGATTTTAATTTTCTTTTCTTTATTAATTGTGTACCAAACTAATTTAAATTTGTAAGGACCTATTAATGCATGTTCGTATCTAAGGGTTTTTCTATACATTTTTTAGAACTTTTTTTAAAATTATTTTGTCCTTGTCAAAAAAAAAAAAAAATTGTTTTCTATGATTTAGGCTAAACCAAACACTTCTTATTACTCCAAACACAATTTTAAGATATACTTAAAAGCAATATTAGGACGCTAATGCAAATATACTTAAAATATTATTACACGGTTGAAGACAACGGGTTCTGTTCTCGAAAAAATCCGAACCATCGTTCATTTCTTATTCAAAACAGAAATGAAATACTACAAGACTGGCAATATTGACTCATTGTCAATTTGTCATCCCAATTTCGAAGAAAGTGCAATTGATTAAAACTTGTTCATTATTATATTTTAAATTTAATTATACTGTTTTTGAGACACCTTTGGACAGAAGACTCGAAGAAAAGCTAACAAGTACAATGTGTAAATACATGGTAAAGTTAACTAATCCGTTCCAATTGACTACATGTCAAAAGAAAAGCACCTACCCTAACTTTTACCCTTTAAAAAAGATGTAAACACACCTAACTGCATTCTGTTTTTTTGGTTGTCATTTGCCAATAAAATATTAATTGCATTGCATCAGAAACAATAAAATTACCTTAACGGCTAAACCTATAGCTTCAGTAGAACTTTCAAAGTGCTTCCGGAAAACGTAAATCTGCAGGGCCTGGGCCCAATATTCCTTTTTGTTCGCTTATCTTGCCCAGCCCAATAGCAGGTTCTACTACATGCCCATTTATCACTTCATCATCTCGCCAAATGGTTACCTGCTAGAAGAATAACATACATAATTAAGGACTGTAAATGCATCACATAAAAAACAAAAATAAAAAAGTATGGATGCAAAATCATGTTATATTTTAATCATGAAACCATTGAAAAGAATATTTTGGCGGAAGTATTTCCATATAATCAGTACTGTATATAATAGAAAGTTGGGCCATGTGCCCATGCAGATGAGAAGCAATTTTGGAATTGTCAGCTTGGAAAAAACAAACTCATTTGCTTAAAGTAAGTTCTGACTGTACATGAAAGCGTAAGGTAGCTAAAGATCACCTCTTTGATTATACCAATAGTGACTTTTTTTTAAGTCTCAAATGTACCACTTTCAAAAGACCTTTCCCAATATAGTTTTATTTTGCCAAAAAACTATCACTTTTGATGTGGTACTCTTTTTACCTCTATTACTGACTCGTCCATATGCTGGAAATAAACAAAATAGTGTGTCATCCAGCACGTGAATAACAGAAAATTTATTATTTTTTAATTGCTATAATCAAATATTATTTTGACTTTTCTTTTTCTTAAATTTCAAGAATTGTCATTTTGTTCTCAAATCTCCATAAATTGAATCAACTAAACCATTTTAACCAAAACGTCATACTTATTCAAATTCAAAAAACCTCAGTTTTCTCCTCTTCAACAGTCCCTAAAATCGTATTCTACAAAATTATCTACAAATTTTAGACAACCCTTTCAAATCCTCTTTTAGGGCAAATCTGTTGTATACCCACAATTATTTGAGGGGTTCGCGTCGAGAAAAAGTAACATTGTAACAATTGAAAAAATTGGGAGATTAAATTCAAACAAAAAAAGTTATTGGAAATGTAAAATAACACATTGATCACAATAGGAAAAATAAATATATAATTAAACCTTTCCATTCATTTTAAAATTTTAATTATTTTTTCATTTCTTTTAAACGGATTTTTCCTGCAAATATGGTAAAAAGTAAACCGGAGTCCTGACCCAAATTAAGAAAATTAAATTCTCATGTCCACCGTGAATACCGCCTATTAGGTTAGGTGTGTGTAGGTCCATCTGTGAAAACCCACATCTAACGGTCAGTACTCAGTAGTATTACCCTGGAGCAAGAATTTTTCTTTAGTCCAGTGTAATGAAGTCGGTGCTTAATTTGATTACCAAACAAGCTTTCTAAAATTAAATCAAAATCTTTCGGTGGTCTATCTTCTAACATTCTTGACAGAATGTTATACCAGCAAGTTATAGGACTCGTAAGTGATGATAGAATTAAAAAGAAACAAAGGCACATAATACATTCTAGGAAATAAAACCAAAATTGATCATAGTAAAATGGTAAATCAAGGTAAAATAGTCTATAATATATATTAATTACCTCATCAAGATTATAACTAACATCTGGCAATAACGGAGTAGGAATTGGGGGTGCAATTTCCGGGTCAGGCTTTTGAAATATAAATGTGGTGTAGAGACCTGTGTTGGAGTGGAAAGTACAGTATCTGAGTATCTTCATAAATAATAGGTGATAGTGAAACCAAGAAACTTGTAAACAATAACATGGTATAAAAAAAATATTAGCACAACACCTAGTGCATCATATGAACGAGAAAGAAGTCTCCCCCTAGGATCCAAGAGGTTTGGAACATAGTGTGTTAACAGGCCTGCTAATTGTGCTCTTAAAGAAACAAACACAAAAAGTAAATTCAATAAATAGTATTGCAAACTCCACAACTGCTAATAAAAAACATTATATTTTAAGGATTTGGGAGGATCAGTGCCCTACAGAGAATGCAAAACTAACCTGTTGTCATCATAAAACTCAGTCAAATTTTGAATCTCCACGTACTCAAGACCAGCTTCCCTGGCCAACCTGGGTTTTAAGAAAGCAAACACATTAGTTTTTTTCAAGTAAGATTTTTTTAAAATTCATAATTGATGATGATATGAGGAATGAACCAACAAAGTACATGAAGTTATAATCATTCTTGTTCTTTCAAAGTTCTAATTTTACATTCATGGTGGAACAAAGTCAATTTTGGTGTGTTTGGTTTGGAATTTCTTTATGACTGAAAGTTTACACAAAAATATAATAAAAAATTGGCAATCAGCCTTTTCCTTTTTAAATCAGGTTTATTTAAGTAATATCAGAGAGCAGAATCAACAGAGCACATTGGCACCAACCAACACAACAAACAATTCACAGTCTTCCATCTTGAGTTATGAAATAAGATGAAAACCTGATGAAACTTGGAAAATGAACCAAGCAATGGGTTTCAGCAGAGACATCATTAGCAAATTTTAGCTGGTATTTCTTTCCAAATAAAGGAAACCTGGAAATGTTGAACAGATTCAAATTAATCACAATAAGATTATGACTAAAATAACCAAAGAAAAAAATAAGCAACACGAGGTTGATTGATTATAGGGATATGTACTTTTCTTCTTCAACTTCAAAAGTAATCATGTAATTCTCTGTCCGGATGCAGTTGGGAACAATGTTTGGCTTCATGCTGCTGCTTTTGTTGTGATAGGCTTCAACATTCCTCTGGTACTTGGCCCTACATGACTACCATGTTAACTTTATCCAGTATCTTTGTGTATAACAATCTCATGCAGACTTTATATGAATGCTCAGAAAAACAATAATGAACAAAAAAGCCAATAGGATTCAAGTTCATAAGTAATGTAATGAATACAATCCATATATAAAAATAAGTAAAAACAATTGCAAGTAGGATGATGAACAAAATTTTCCAACCAAAATAAGATCATTCATGATCTAATTATAGACTTTTTATTTAGATTTCATCTGAAACCACTAAGCTATTCTTTTACCTTCTTTTTTTCTCTCTACTAGACAGAAAGGGACCAACCACATTATAAAAATAAATGCATTAGGCTTGAAACTACCTAAACATTAACAAATAAAGAACATAGTGAAAGAAGATGGAGAAATTAAGGACATGGGTGTACTGATTAATAGGAAATAGGATATTCTAATGGAAATAGGATATTCTAATATTGAATAGACATAAATATGTTTAAGGTCCCTGATAAATGACCGAATTTTGTTTTGGGTCCCTAATAACAAATTTCGTTGTTGAGTTCCTGATATACTAAAACTTTTGTTTTGTGTTTCTGTCATCAATTAAGTGATGACGTGACACCATCACAACCATTGATAGTATTGGGAAGGTCAATTTGCAAGGTGACACATCGTCACTTAATTGATGGTAGGGACTCACAAAAATTTCAATATATCGGGGACTCAAAATAACGAAAAAAATTATTAGCGACAAAACAAAATTCGGTTATTTATCAGGGACCTTAAACATATTTAAACTTATTAAATACAATATCAAGAATAATAGACATAATCTCATGTAATCTCACAGAAACAAAAAACATAACCTAACTAAAAGACATAATTCAGAAACCTCACACCTAGAAAAGAATCACAATGTCAGTAGAAGCAGTATTATCCAGTTAAGAGGAACAGTTCAAGAGATGAAGCTGAAAAAGAGGGGCAATGTACATGCACATCTTTAAGCATCCCAGGGCACTGTTTTCAGAATAACAGATATATTTTTGCTGGCAGTGACATCTATGAGCAGACAAATCAGGGTAAATCGTTCCATTTTTTAATGTGAAGTAATAACTCTCTGACATCATCATCAAAATGGTTAATTCAAACTGGAACAAAAAAGTAGTTCCAAATAAGTAAACCCTTAATTAAATCTACAAAAAATTAATTTGGCACGATAAATCAAATGAATTTTCTTCCATCAATAGAACAAATAAAAAGAGATTACAACAGAGAGACACAGCATGCAAGAATAATAGGCCTCTGAGAACTATCATACCATATGGTAGATGAGTCAGGAGTAATACCAAGAAAATAACCCCCAGGTTTCAGCAGAGATGACACATTATGCAGCAGTTTCCGTGCTTTCTCTTCAGTCTCAAAACACAACTGCATTAGAGATGCTAATCAGACGAGGACCAACAAGAAAATCTTAGAGGATTAACTAAAACACAAAATTGAGAGAGCTAATGCCTGCAAATGTTGCAAGCACCAAAGTATTATATTTCAAAAGGACCTGAGCCTCTAACTAGGTTTACTTATCCTATTTTTGAAGGAGATTTTATCATTAAAAAAATAAAACAATGTGTTAGCAAATAAGATACCCTCAAAACAAGATGAACAGAAACTATAGCTCCATGTAAATAAACATCCAAATAAATTAACAACAACAATGATTCAAAACATTTTTACAAAGTGAATGTCAGACCTGCAAATGCTGCAAACAGCAGACAACATCAGCCATGTTGGTCTTCTCCTCCAAATGCGTTTCTATATTCTCCTGTAGTAAAACATGAAAACATAAATCAACAGTAATAGTAGATATAATTCTGTTTACTTCAAAATCCAAGGTGGTCTAAGGCACTAGGGTTTTCAAGTTTCAACACCTTACAGCAAAGTGTGCGCCTTACTTGACAAAGGTGATAATATAAGAAAATAAAAAAATACTTCACTTTTTTAATTAATTTTGTCACACACACACAGATATATATATATATATATATATATATATATATATATTCACCACTCGAGAATAACATTCATAGTAAAATTTGGAAAGAAAAATCAAGATGTTGAATTCACAAAACCTAATATGCTTGTTGCTAAGAGTCTCATGTGCTATGAATAAGGAGTTAAAGGCATGACCGATGCAGAGGGATAAAGGGTGTGGAGTCCTCAAAAAGAAACTCTATGAAAAATTGCATATATTGAAATATTAGATTGGTCACCGTGCAAGGGTCAAGCTCAAAGAACTCGGCAGTGTAGGGTTTCCTGTGAGTCTCCCAAGTTTCTCGCATTTGCTCTATCCCAGACGAAGGCGCATCTACAGAAGCAGCAAAAATAGTTGATTAATGGGAATGAAAGGTGAGATTGAGAAGAAGAAGAAAAAGGGAGTACCAATTCCAATGTAGTGGCCAATTTGTGCGTCGGCCCACTTATCAGAGTCTGCATCACCACAGTACAAGTCGCACACCTTGAATGAATGAATGAATGAATGAAAGAGAGTGAGAATAAGAGCATGTACTTTGGAGGAAATAAGCGAATTAAATGGGAAAGAGCTATGACGAACCGTGGCGTAGGGGTGAGCGAAGATGTTGATCAGAGCCATTTTGGCGAAATCATAGAGGCGCTGCTGTGTCGGTTGACTCATTCTTCCTCTTCGTCTTCTTCACACTACAACACTCCGCATCCACAACAACAGAGTAAAGTAGTTTTACAATTATACCCACCCCAATTTTTAACCTTATGGGTGGTCAAATTCATCACTATTAAAATAAGGGGAGAGCATGGGTTAATTCAGGCAATCCTGATCAATTTTTCGATAAGTCACAAAACGCAAATAAAATTTATTTTTATCTAATAAATTGAAAGACATTCATAATTTCTAATAACTAATTAAAAATATTATATAATTATTTTATGATTTAATTAACATTTTAGTCTTTCAATTTTTTCAAATTATAATTTTTAACTCTTCCTAATTTATTCGATAACTTTTGATTATTTATTTATTATTACTGAAAATTAGTTCAAAATATATAAAAAAAAACTGGAGACTGCAAAATGGAAAAAAAAATCAGAAATTGAAAATGCTGATGAAAAATCAAACGAAAGACTATAATTTATTTAAAAAAAAAAAAAAACCTTTTAAGAGAGTAAAAATTAAAATTTGAAAAAGTTGAGTAAAAAATTGAGACACCTGCAGTATTAGTATTTTCTTAGAATAAAAAAAAAAAGGTGCAGTACAAAACATCCAGAGCAGAGGATTCACTGAATCACACGTCCTTAGAAACAGATTAAAAAAAACATCCAACTCAAACTCCAAAATAAACAACCATAGTTCGAGACTTGGATATCGTATCGAGGAGCTATGGCTATGGTCTCCCAGGAAGAAACCTTAGTGGAAGCGGCGCTCCGAGTTCTGAACACCGCCGACCCGTTCGAGAAGGCGCGACTCGGCGACTCGGTGGCTTCGCGGTGGCTCAATGGCGACATAGCAGAACCCTACGACCCTTCCGGCTCCGATCTCACGCTCCCTGATCGCCCCGCAAGACTATCCTCTGTCTGCACCGTTCTTCGTCCTCACCTTCTTCCAATCTTCAGTGTTCGACGAAATGCTTCGTTGTGATTGAATATAATAATAATAATGTGTTGGCAGGTGAAGTTGGTGGCGCCGAGTTTGATGCCGAAGCTGGGCAGAGCGGGCAGCTTGCAGAGCAGGATAGCCATTGTTCATAGCCTCACTCACACTGAAAGCTGGGCCATTGATTTGTCTTGGGTATTTATTTGTGGATTGCTAATTGCACCCTTTTAACTTCCCCTTGCATTCTAATGCTTTGCATGAAACACTTTATTTGAATTCTTTGCAGATAAGATAATGGAATGGATAAAAATAATAACCATACTGAATAATAAATTGGAATAAAAGTATTCTTCTATTGTTTATATATTTGGAAATGGAATGAAGCAGAGATTCCATTCCTTTCTTTTGGAAAAGGATAGAATCATAGAACAAAATGAGTTGTAACTTTTTAATTTTAATATTTGCTTTATCTCTGGTATTTGATTTCAGATTTGGCTCCTCGAACGTAAGGAAGGGTAAAATAATTATCTCACCATTGATGAGAATATCAATTTTTAAACACATACATATGTTTTCTCATTTTCTCGTTAACAATTGGAATTAATTATTTAGTCATCTAAAATAAGCTGCTCACTTTGGAGGAACTGAGATCTTTCGATTTCTCCCACAAAATTAATTATCAGAGAGATAAAAGAGATGAAGAAGATAACAAAAATATGAAAAAAGAAAGAAACAAAACACACATACACACACACAAACACTAGATTAGTGGTTTGTGAAGAAAAGAAGAGGAAATGTTTCGTTTGAGTGGATTTTTTTAGGGAAAATTACACTCACCTCTCCCAAGGTCTTCTCAAATGATACTCATTCCCCCTCTAGTTTTTAAACAAGCATTCGCCTCCCCTATTTGTTTAATCAAGTGACATAAACCCCCTTATTTTGTTTAATCAAGTGACACGCACAGTGCAATATAACAGACATTACCTTGTTAATGGGAGACACCACAAGACTTATTTTACAACTTTGCATCTCATTATTTTCTATGTTGTATAAGCAAAACTATGCCATGCAGTTTTTGATTCTCAGCAGTTCTATGTATTATTAGTAATATGCTTGTTCTTTCTCTTGGTTTCTCTTGTTTTTCTTTCCATCACATGTTTTTTGTTATTTTGGAGGAAGACATTGGTATTCGGGCTATATAGATGAAGAAGAATACACAAATTTTAAAGGATTATTCTTTGATGTTATGTTAGGGGAGGTGAGTGTTTTTTACAAACTAGAGGAGGCAGGGCCGGTCCTGAAAATTCTTTAGCCCAGGGCGAAGTGAAAAAAATGGACCCTTAACACAAATTTTTTAAATACAAATAATATTAAAATTAAGGGATGGAAAAAATGGGCCCCTAACACACAAATTTTTTGAAACACAAATAACATTAAAACTAGGAGATGAAAAAAATGGGTCCCTAACACACAAAATGAGCCCCTAATGCAGGTTTTATTTTTATTTTATTTTTTAAATTTTTTATTTTTACTTAAGCTATCGGTATAAAAAATTTTGGACCCTGGGCGGGCGCCCCGCTTGCCCTGTCCCAGGGCCGGCCCTGAGAGGAGGTGTGAATGTCATTTGAGAAGACCTCAAGGTTGTTCAGTGTAATTTTTCTTTTTTTTAACTTGCCTTACTGTTATTAAGATCGACAAGGTTAAAGGTAGAAATTTTCTGAAGTAAGTGTTGGGTTTTGTGAATTTGTTTTGGGGTTTAATGGTGGCTAGAAATGGAATGACGGTAGTGTGTGTGGTTCAGAGAATTGGGAAAGAGACTTATCTATGTTTAAGGAAAAATTAGTAAAGATAAAATAGTCATTTCATAATTCAAAAGTTTTGGCCTTATCAAGTGCACTTTAAATGGGGAAAATAAAAACAGAGTTAAGTTATCAAATAGAATGAACATGACCATCTTCTTCCATCCTTTTTTTACAATGGAATAGCTTCTCTTTCCACTTCTTCCTTTGTTTCACTTTCTACTATCAAATCAAACATAGCCTTATAGTTCAGTTTCCTGCAAAATTATAAGAAAATAATAAAAAAAAGGATTTGATCTTTCATATCCCTATAGGTTTTAGTTTATCTCTTTGATTGAGCTGTGTGGCTCAATAGAAATATTCTTTAAAGGGATAGACATGACTAGGTTTACTCATGTAATCAAGTGGTGAAGGGAGAGGGGAAAGGGGGAGAGGTCGTGGGTTCAAATCCCCGCTAACAAAAACTGACAATACTAACAATTAATATTTGCCGATAAAAAAAAAGTGTAATGACAATTTAACTTTTGTAATCGGAGTCCCCCTAAAATTTTAGTTAAGCGTGGTTCTAAATCTTAGTATTAGGATCACACTCATCACTATTAGGCATTGAACTAAATTTTATTTGGTCCTCCTTGTAGTGTGTTTTATCATTCAATTCGCATGCCACCCCAAACATTTATTGGTAAATATTTATATGTATAATGCATTTCATGCAGGATATAATAGCACGTTTTGGCAAGCAAGAGTCAATGCCTAGAGAGTTTTTTACAGATTTTGTGAAGGTGGCACAGGATGAAGGGCGACACTTCAGTCTTCTTGCTGCACGGCTTGAGGAGCTTGGTTCTTATTATGGAGCATTACCGGCTCATGATGGCCTTTGGGATTCTGCCACTGCTACTTCCAAGGATTTACTAGCACGATTAGCCGTTGAACACTGTGTCCATGAGGTGTGTCTTTGAGTCTATTTGCCATTCTCATTTTTGGTTATTAATGGTTTTGCTTACTAATGCTTGATTCTTGGATTGTGTTCTTTTACTTTTTTGTGTGGGATGGGTTGTCGTGTGCTATACTATAAAAATCCTTGGAATATTTATGACTTTCTCTAGCGTTGATTTCCTTACAAAAGAAAAACTGAAGATGTGGAGTGCTTGTTTGTTTCTTGTTTTTGAAGACCATTTTCTGTTTTGGAAAACAAAAGAAAATGTTTGATAAGAGTAGTTTTTGAAATATGTTTCAAAAAATAATATATTTTTTCAATTTTAAAATAAATAAACAAAACATTTCTAAGTTATTTTGATTTTTTAATTTCAGTTTTCCACTACTCGTATTTTTCCTTGTGCTATCTCATCTTTTTCCTCCACTTACTCTCTTTCACCCCCTTCAAAAAAATTAGTTTTTGAAAATTGTTCTACAAAATAGTTTTAGAAAAACTACCACATTCAAACATAACTAATATTCCAAATAATTTCCTTTTCTTCATACTTGAAGTGGGATGTGGGTTTCTCCTATCTCCTGCCGACTTGTAGCTACCACTTACTACTTGCTGGTATTGGTGAAATGCTACGCTAGTAGAGAACTAAAGAGCAAAGTTTTCTGATCAAAGTAGCAATTAAATGTTTTATGGGAAAAGTGCTAAAGCAATTTTGAGGAAGGATAATCTCCTTTGTTTAAGCTTGGAAAGTTGAAACTACAAACATTTTAATATTTTATATTCACTTTTATTTTGCCATCTGTATAGTAGGCTGGACTGTTTAGACTTATTTTATTACTATTTTGTGGTGGGATGCCACTTGTTCCAAGGGACCTGCTGCAATTATTATATTTCATAGGCTTTAAACTACACCACATGGAGTGCTTATTTTAATGTGTCCCATGTAGCTGGTCCAAAACTCTGGAAATTTTGAACCAAAATTTCTTTGTTTTTGGCTTTCTTGTTTTAATGGGTTATTCACGTTTTCTTCGTTATCTACCTCCCTGAAGATAAAGAATTATTGTTTCTTACTGAAATTGACTGTCTATGTTAATTAAATGAAATTAATATGAACCATTTTTTTAATGAAAATATAGCATTCCAATTTCATGGGTTGTGGTGCTAAGTCAAAAAGAGAAAGTTGAGTGTAATTATTGTATTATTTGTTTAAAAAATTGTTTGCTGTTATTATAGTTGGAAAAATCTTGTGTGTGTGTGTGTGTATTTAATAAGATAAACTACTTGATTATCAGGAAACTCTTATCTTCGGTGCCAGAGTTTTGTTTTCACAGTTTTGATGGCCTGAATTGCATCACTTGTTTACATTCAAATTGGTACTTCATACTATGTTCTGCATATCAAAATTTCCATTGGTTCTCAGTTCTAATGTAACTGATTCTCTTGGAGGTTTTCCAGTGTTATCATTCAAGTAAGGAAGAATACTACAATTTTTATAATAAAATTATAACAAGGTGAATTGCTACTGTAGTAAAACCCTTGCAATTAACTTCGTTCATGCTTAAGTAATCATAGTAAGTCAACTAGTGGGGATCCAACAATCCTGACAAAAAGGTAGTGGATTTGATTATTGTTTGTGGACTTTTAATAGTAGATCATTTTATTAGTACCATAATATTAATGGCTTGGGGCATATCTTGACCTCAGAGTAAGGCAACCGATTTGATGGCCTGCATTGCATTACTTGTTTACATTCAAATTAGTGCGTTATAATGAGTCTGTTTGGATATAAGGTTAGAAGTGCTTTTGAGAGCTTCTTTACTGGAAAAAGCTCTATATTTCCAATAGAAAAGCTCTCAAAAGTACTTGTAGCTTGTATCCAAACAGGTCCAATGTATATCAAAATTTCCATTGGTACTCATTTCTCAAGTAACTCATTTTCTAGGAGGTTTTCTAGTGATATCATTTGATGAGGGAAGAATACTACAATTTATAATAAAACTAGTAGTGGGACCTGTGCATTGCACGGTTTTACAAAAACAAAGAGGAAGAGAGAGTAAAAAAGTGAGTAAAATAGAAAAAAAATAACTTGAAAAACTGTCCAGCCAACAAGTGGCGACCAGTGGACAGTGTTTATATTAGTATAGATTATAACATGTTAAATTGCTACTGTAGTAAAACCCTTGCAATGAACTTCATTCGTGCTTAAGTGATTGTAATATGTTCTTGTGGGTCAACTAGTCGGGATCCAACAATCCTCACAAAAAGTCTTGGATTCGAAATTGGATTATTGTTTGTGGACTTTTAATAGTAGATCATCTATTATTACCACTGTAAGGCTTGAGGCATATCTTGACCTCAGAGTGAGGTAAACTCCCTGCCTCTAAAGTCTAAACATCTATGCATCCCAGGAAAAGAATGTTTATTTCGATGCATTGTCACTCACATGATTCTACATTACATTAACATTGTGCTGCTGATTGTATCTAAATGTTCCCCCTGGTTGAGTATGAAAACAGGCCAGAGGACTTGATGTGCTGCCTACAACAATCTTACGATTCCGCAACAGTGGTGATAACACCACGGCAGATTTACTAGAAAGCGTAGTTTACCCAGAAGAGATTACTCATTGTGCTGCTGGAGTGAAGTGGTTCAAGTATCTATGTCAGAGGTCTAGAAATCCAGCCTCAGAGCAAGAAGAAGAAAGTGGAAGTAGAACAGAGGAGCGTGAAGTGATAGCAAAGTTTTATGCAATAGTGAGGACATATTTTAGAGGACCTTTAAAACCACCGTTTAATGAGGCAGCCAGAAAAGAAGCTGGATTTGGTCCTCAGTGGTATGAACCGCTCGCTGTTAAAGAGGTGGATAGTATACCCAATTACTAACTTATGTCCTTAATTTAAGTAGCAGTTTTTTGCTCCATACTTGAGCAGCTGTAACACAATAGAAGTTTTGAGCCTTTCATGTCATGTTTCAAAGTTTTTTTTTTTCCTTCTCTTTTTCGAAAGACCTTTGTTGCTGGCCGAAAGCATAAAGATAAGGTCTAGATTAAAACAACTTATATGAATTTTAAACCATACGTTGATCAGAAAAAGATTGAGAAAGGAAAAAAAATTTAGAGGATGCTTTTTTTTAGTTATCTAAATATACTACTGATGTCACTCTGAATTTATTTTTTTTTCGAGAATATTGGTAGCAAACTAGAAACTTAATCATAATGAGTCTGATAAAAAAAAAAAAACTTAATCATAATGAGCAACATCATATTGGTTCTTTCATGTACGGATCGTGAGATTTGATGATAAAGAATCAAACTAATGTCAATTTTTATATTTTTTTAAAAAAATAATTTGACTATTAATTTTAGATTTTAATTTTTGTGCACTGTAAATCTCAGCCAATAAGAAACTATCATTGTTATTATTTTTTTATGAGTATCATAGGTATTATTTGAAAACTTTTAAGTAGTTATGACAAAACCAAATAATCTATTTCTACATTACTACGATTGTTTTGGTCACGAGATATCCTTAGAGAATGACCTTAGGATATCGTTGTGGGGAAATATATGTCTCTGGCTAATGTTATTGGATCATGCCTAACCTTGTGGAAGTAGTGATTTTTTCCTACATCGTGGATAAAGATATTTTCACGATCTCCATGAAGGGGTTGTGACTTGTTATCATTTTGAATCTTGAACGACTATTAGGCACTATGTTACGATGAGACACGAGGCCGCCCACAAATCAATGTGATCCTTGAGCGGAGTCGAAGTTAGAAAGTGTATGTAGTTCTTAGCTCCATGCCAAAGATGTTTCTTATAAGAGCTTGGTTAGGTTACTCGGATGATGCACAATCTTTTTGTCTCAAAATACAATTACAAATTTTAGTCTCTCATCTTGAATGAAAGTGTTTTTATAAGTTGTTTTACAACAATTTCTATATTATAAACTTGGATCTCGTCTCTTTCTTTTTAAAGAATTATTTTGAAAAAATGTTTGGCTTAAATATTCCTTAAAAAGAGAAGAAAAACAAAAAAAAAAAAAAAAAAAAAAAAGACAAGGCCGAACACTATCTAAGACTTCAATAGTTGTACTTTTTAGTTTATTCAAACAATACAATATATTAGGATCTAAAATTTAAATTAAATTATATTTGAAAGGAATAAAAATGAAATAAAATGCTAAATATATTGGATTACGATAATAAGAAAGTTAGAATCTAAATTCCAAACCCTTCATCATTGACTAGGCCCGCCCATAATAAATTTTTCAAGGATGGTGATTTAGAACTAAAATAATACAGTAGTAGTAGATGTATTAAGATTTAAAATTTAAATCAAAGTAAATTTAGAGTAATGGTTGACTGGCATCTTATATCCTCGACGTGTATATATATATATATATATATATATATACGAGTTAAGCTACAATACATAATAGTCAAAAGTCAACAACCCTAAAATGGAGGGAGACAATGGCAGAGGAGTAAGGGGAAGGAAGAAGATCGCAATTCTGCCATGGGAATTGATAATTGAAATCTTGTTGAGGTTGCCGGTGAAAGCTCTTGTTCGTTTCAAATGCGTATGCAAGTCATGGCTACGTCTCCTATCTGATCCACACTTTGCAACATCACATTTTGAACAACCCTCCACACGCACGCACAGACTCATCTTCATCATAGCACCTTCTTCTCCTCAAATCCGATCCATTGATTTCAACGCATCCCTCCACGATGATTCAGCTTCAGCTGCATTAAACCTCAACTTTCTGCGTCCCAATACATATCACAATGTTCAGATAATAGGTTCCTGCAGAGGCTTTCTGCTTCTGAACGGCTGTCAAAGTATCTGGGCGTGGAATCCATCCACAGGGGTCTACAAAAAACTATCTTCCGCGCCTATTGGGTCCAATTTGATGCGATCCGTGTTTTATACGTTTCTCTATGGTTTTGGATATGACTCATCAACTGATGATTACCTAGTGGTCAAGGCTTCTTACAGCCCAATCTCGCGTTATAACGCGACCACCCGCTTTGAGTTTCTCTCGCTAAGAACTAATGCATGGACAGATATTGAGGCTTTCCATTTGTCTTACATGAACTCCTCTCAGGGTATCGGAGTAGGATTGTTTTTGAATGGTGCTATTCATTGGTTGGCTTTTTGTTGTGATGTATCAATGGATGTCGTTGTTGCCTTTGATTTGACTAAAAGGAGTTTCTCGGAGATACCTCTGCCGGTTGATTTTTCGAAGGATAATGACTTGGATTCTTGCAAAATGGGGGTGCTCGGAGAATTGCTTAGTATAAGTGCTGTGGGGTGGAACCATTCAGTAGAAATATGGGTAATGAAGGAATACAAAGTGCAGTCTTCTTGGACTAAGACTATTGTTGTGTCTTCTGAAAACATTCTTTTCTTTCCCGTATGCTCTACAAAAGGCGGCGATATTGTTGGGACATATGGCAGTACTGGATTGGCAAAATGTAATGACGAGGGACAGGTGCAAGAGCATAGATCCTATTCCAATCATCCATATCCATCCCAACTGACTGTGTATACAGAGTCTCTACTTTCACTCCCCATGTGACACCCGGAGAAGATGCCTAACAATAACAACAAGAACGATTAGGTTGTCAAATATTTTCTGCTACTTTTACTGTTTTCTTATACTCATCTTGTATTATGATTTATGAATTCCTCTTTGGTATTTAAAGCATGGAAAAGTATTAGGTGTAATGATGAAACTGCTATTTCACCATTATGTTCTGTTCTATGTTTATTTGATCGTGATGCTATTACTGTGTTGTTATTTGCAATTTTGATCCTTCCACTCTCACTGCGATTATAGCTTAGCCTTTATAGTGGATTTATTAAATTGCTAATATGATATGTAGCTTTAAGCTATTAAAGGAAGCTATAAGCTGTTAGCCAAAACAAGTACCGGCGATGATTGATTAATTAGATACTCTATAAAAACTGTTACAAAGTAAATATATGAGTTGATAGCTTAAACTTGATTAAGATTTTTCCCTTTGTAATTTATTGGGTTTCCTTTTGAGCATGGTCTTTAGCAGACTCTTATTACTGTGATGATCAATTAAAACAGTCTATTATCTGCTTTTCTTGCTTCCAATTTTTGAACTTCAAAGGATTAGCCTCCAATGTAGGATTTTGAACTGTTCCACACAGACGAACAGTTTTCATGAACCCCAGTTTTCAAGTTGGATATATCATTTTGCTGTAAAATATAGAAGAGCATAAAAAGAAAGAAAATGAAAAGAAAAAAAAAGAAGAAAAGGTAAAGAGCTTTTACAGGAGGAACTTTACACAGTTTAATGTATTTTGCATCCATCACTTCATAATGTTTAACCCCCAACCTAAACACAATCTAACAAAATGCAACTAAATGTAATCTATAGCAGCGCAATTACCTGAATCTCACTGCCAGAATTTAATTTATATGAACCTGCAAAAAGTGTTCAGATGCTGAAGACTAAGGTCTAAGGGCGGAAATGGAAAGGTTCAAAGATTTGTTACAGTAAGGTAACGCTCGGATAGCAATTAGAAGTTAGAACAATCACAATATAAAAGGAATGAACTTAAAAGGTCAAATCAGCTGTAAAAACAATCCGCAGACCTAGTTCATGCAAGATTAACTTTGATACCAATAATATTTATGATCTTTGATCATTTGCTAAAACAGCACTTGGTTTCAAATTTGATTTCCATTTGTTAATGAGTAAAGGTATTGAAAACGAGTCAATTGAACAGGGACCCTTTGGTGAAACTTGACTGAACAAGAACAAGTATACTTCTAGATATAAGTTCTCTCAACTTTCTAATTATGAACAATTATCTTGTTTTTTAAATTTGTGAAATTTCGGAAAGAATATTAGCCATAAATTTTAATATTATTCAACAAAATTATTCAAATATTATACACAATTAAAAATATCCATAAATAATTATTAAAAAATAATAAATAACAAACTTATTTTGCAAGCTCCAAATATAATTATCTAAAAAAATTACTCTCTAAAACATAAACTCAAATAAATTACACTAAAATATAAGTTGAAATTAAATTATATTCCAGGATATATATATATATATATATATATATATATATAAATGAATAGCAAATATTGCAAATATGGGGTATCAAGATACAAGTTTGCGTCCCCCTAACAAACAAGTAGTGTAAATACTGGTATCTATATTACATGTGAGAACTAGTTAGATATATTCATTTATTAGTCGTTGCAAATTTTATATGCCGGTATAGATTTTTTTTATCATCCCTAATTACACTAACTCCTTTGATGTTTAGAAACATTACACTAACATACATTTATATATTACACCTGCTACAAGGCTTGTTGCAACTTGCAACAACACATGTTAAATTTGGTTGAGTTTAACTAAATCCATTATCCAATTTGATAAAAAATGGGATTGGGTTGGGTTTGTGAATTTTTTTACATATCCGATCTAATCCAACTTGATCATAAACAAGTTAAGTTAACCATGTCTCAATATTAAAAAAAAAATTGTAAATTTTTAACTTTTTTAGAATAATAATTGATTTTTTCTTAAAACTTTGTAAATATATAATGATTAAATACACTTAAAAAAGATCAAATTGTGATAATATTTGACTAAATAATTAATAGTTTGAATGCTAATACAATATTTTTATTCCATAAAAAATAAAATATTATATTAGCATGAGAAACATAAAACAAAATCAAAATAGAAATAAAAACATCTTAAAAAAGAAAAATATCATGAGTGATTTAATTTAATAAACTATGTGAACTCAAAATTAATGCTTTTTATATTTAACAATTCATTTATATATAATAAAAATTAATTATATAATATGAGTCAGGTTGGATTTAAAAAAAAAAAATATAACTTATATATGATTGAGTCAAATCAGATTTGATTTGAATACTTACAAATTTAATCCAATATAATTGGTTTAGATTAGATTAAGTTAAATTATAGATTGATTCGGACCTTGAATATCTCTAAGAAATATTACGTGTAATTTGAAAAAAGTTTAGAGGATGTTAATATAATTTTTCTCCAAAATAATAGAAGAAGAAGCACCATGCTCAATACACTCTAATTAATTGGGCTGTCTTTTGTATTTTGGGCTCCTTTTTGTTTGTTTTTCTTTTGTTTGCCAACCCAAGAACGTAACTTCTGTGTTTGCACTTTGCACCCTGGGTGGATCCTAGCGAAGTGGAGAGCAGTTTTCAACACGAAAAATTAATAAAATGTGACTAATAAAATATGACAGCGGTGGTGGAAATGGGAATCTCTTTACCACTGAAGCATATGTCAGATTAACTTCTTTTAGTTTTCTAAAATGATGATATCTATTTAATTAACACTGGCAGTATTCTGGTTTGGAAAGCAATAACATGTTAGTCCTCGTTCTTTTCTTTTCTTTTATTAATTTGTAATTTTTCCAATAGTAAAGTTAGCATCGTCTTGGACTTCGTTATGGCCATCCACAAAACGGTATCAGGTGCCTTTCTTTTGTTTTTTTTACAATAAATAATTTTGTAATCAATCATTTGCATCTTCTGGTACGTGTAGAACCACGTTTATGCTATAAAAATTGGGTAGCAACTAGCAAAGAAAATTTTAAAAATTAACTGTAGTGCAACTATGCAATGCGAGTAAAAATAAATTCAAAATATGAACGCATTTTTTAACCTTTTTCTTTTTGGGTATTGAATGATGAATTTCTTTTTGTTTTTTTGGTATTAGTACTCCTTAAATCTTTCAACTGCAAATTAACACATCCAGATGTTGAAACATTAAGCAAATGTAAACCTATCTCATAAAAATGAGCCATAAAAGCTAGATAATTAATCTGCCACCACATTAGCTTCCCTAAAAGCATGCACTATCATTAACTAATTACACAACAACTTTAGAATCAGATTCTTTATAATCGTGCTTCAAGCGCCATCAGTTTCTTTTAAAACATTGAGGTTACGTTAAATTTATTAAAAACAAAAACACAAGCTAGGTCTAGATTAATCAAAATTAGGATAATAGAGTTACCATCAGCTTTTTTTTTTTTTATTTGACCGAAGAATTACCAACAGTTTTATTCGGTTCATTTTATTTTTAATTTTAACAATGAGGTGCCTAGGTGCCTGATAATGCATACCGACACAATTGTGTTCGCTCGTTTGTTTATTTTTGTGTCGGTAAATGAAAATTTTCATTACGTGTGCCAACAAAGAGGGTACGTTGAAGGTGAATAAAATTATTAATATTATTTATGACAATAAGTAGTCATAAATACTTCTCTATTTCTTTTTAAGTGTAAGATTTTTTAATTTTATTTTTTCTACTTATATGTTATTTACCAATTTTAA
The DNA here is from genome assembly GCA_007407185.1 of Glycine tomentella. Classification (NCBI taxonomy): domain Eukaryota; kingdom Viridiplantae; phylum Streptophyta; class Magnoliopsida; order Fabales; family Fabaceae; genus Glycine; species Glycine tomentella. The sequence goes on from PYAF01003243.1 coordinate 2,462,459, forward strand.
AATCACATTAATTATTTTTTATCAATTATATCATTATTTAGTTTTCTACTAATCTTTAATTATTTTATGTATACATTTATTTGGAATGAAAAGGAAAAACAATAAAAAATAAAATCCTGTGACTATTTTATTATAATAAAAAACTATTATATTTTTATTTTTGTATGATAACTTTAAAAGAAAAATAAAAGGGGAAGAATAGAATTCTTGGTAGCAATCCATTCAGCCATAAAGAAAGTCAGTTCCCTCCTCATCACAACCATTAACATTAACGAATCCCACGTGCCAATGCAAGTTTATAAATAGAAATGGATAGTATTGTGTCCGAATTAATGATATGATAACTGGATTAATTGATATTAGGTTCGAGTTTAGGATAATAATTGTATTAAATAATTGAATGATTAAATTTTTCATTCACAATAATTTATTTTGCCAATATTGTGTTTGGTTAAAGATATATGTGTTATATAAAAATATAGGAGTCGTTTGTTTTATAGGAAGATTTTTTAACCTTAGCAATACAAGTGAGAAAAATAATCTCATGGTTGTTACGAAACAACAAATTAATTAATCTCCAATATATTTTTATTTGGATAAGTAATAATCTTATCTTCAACTAATATTTAATTTAGGTGGAAGAGATAGGAAATATTTATTCACATGGAACAAAAACTCCTTTTGTGAATAAAAATGCACATATACTTTTTTCTTGTCTACTATCACACTCTTCTCTTAATGATCTCTTTAATTTTTGTTATTTTCAAAATTTTCGTCTCAGTCCCAATTTTTATTACCATCGATCTCATGAATTTTATCTACAATAATTTTGTTTTCCCTCCAATTGTTCGGTGTTCATGTCTTATGGGATGCGGATAGTTATATCTATGTTTTGGTTCATACTCTAATAAATAGTAAAAGAATACTGAGAGATATTTTGTTATGGAAATGCAAAAAATATATCATTTGACTATAGTTTGTTTGTTATTTATTGATCTTATAATAAAGTTACTTGTATTATGAAAAAAATATATTTTTAACATAATAAGAATATTTAAATAATCAAAATATATATTTCAAGAAAAAAATAATTTAACCAACATATGTCTTAATTATTCTAAAAATATTCGTAATTAATTTTATAATTAATCAAACATATTTTTTATTAAATACCCAGAAATAACATTCTCATGTTTTATCCTCACGAATAATATTTTAGGACTTAAAAAGTTTTTTTTTTTTAAACAAACGTCCCATAGAAAATAAAAAATTTAATATTTATATACTGCTGATATAAAATAGTTTTATTTTATCTTTTAATCAAATTATGAATTACGATTGAATAAATCTACATAACTAACTTTTTTCTGATGAATTAATGATATGATTGAAGTTGAAAAGTTCACGGTGCCTTGATTTCAAACTGGTATTTTATCTTTTAATCAAATCACGATTCCAAAACCCTCCCGTTCTTTAATCTTATTCTTTTGTTTGATATTGTGAAAAGCAAATAAAGAATTTTTTTATATAAATTATCTTTTTTTAGTTTAATAAATACTTATTATCAATATAATATTTTTTTGGGGTTTTCTGCTGTCAACTAATTAAAAATATTTTTACTATAATTTTAAGATAGTGATTATAAAAAAAAACTATAAGATTAATTATGATCAAGTAATAGCATAAATATTCTTTATAGTATATATTATTATTTTCACTTTTTCTCACTAAGTAAAAAAATGTGTTGTCATTTATATTTTTTTGCTCTTTATTTTCTTTTTCTAAACCGTACGTAAAGCTTTATCTAACAACCTCAACCACGTTTTAGTGAAGCTGCTTGCCTACTTGATACACGTTGTTTATGTAGTATCATAAAAAGTTCTCAGTGGGAGACATGTTTTCTTTTGTACGATAAAAATGAAACGAAAAAGAGGAGAAATATGACAATATGTTTTCATCAATATTACACATTGAGTTGTAAAATCTTCGAGTTCTTTACGGGTTCTGGCATCTGAAGTAGTGCAAGAATGGGTGAACACGGGGTTTCTTTCTTGTAATGAGTTTGAAACAAAAAAACTTTAGTTAAAGACTTTGATTCTTACTGGATACAAATTTAATTATAACAATTTTTAGAGTTTTTAAAAAGTTTTCAACTGAAAAAAGTTTTATATTTTCAGTAAAAAAACTCTAAAAAAATTATTCTAACTCTCAAAAGCATGTATATTTTGAAAGTTAGAAGACCCACATGTGGCATGTGAACACATCCAATCTTTAGAGAGAGATTAGCTAGGTTTACACTGGTGTGTGGCTTATGGTCCAACAAAAGGTTAAAAGTTAGTAGTCGTTGACAACAACAGTGGTTAAAAATGCAGTGGTTTTCACTTAAACTTCATCTCTCTTAGCATTTAACGTAATATATTATATTTAAAACTCAAATTCTGAATTATTGATTAAAATGAAATAATTCTACATTGATCCACTTATGTTTAAGGGGCTATTTGGTTCAAAGAGAGAAGAAAAAATATATTTTATTTGGTTGAAGAGAGAAGAGAGAGAGGGGGTTGTAGCCCATTTTTTTGTTTGGTTTAGGAGGGGGTGAGAGATTTAAAAAATTAATGTAATTTGTATTCTTAATTTTAATTCAAAACACAGGAATGTTTTAGTTATTATACTTGAAAAAAATTAAATCTCTTCCTCTTTAATTCCTTGCAATATTGGAGGAGAACAAAAAGGGAATAAAAAAAAATTGCTTCCCTCCGTTCCTCTTTCCTTTTAAAATTTAAAGATTAAACTAAATAAAAGTTTATAAAAAAAAATTCCTCCTCCTCTCTTATCATTTCGTCCAACCAAACATTACATAGTGATATATCATGTATCATTTGATCCAACATTAAAGAATAGAGAAATTTGTGTACATTTAATTAGCCCTCCTATAAAAGAGAACTTAAGTGGGTATCAAATAGAAGCTTTATTTTTACTAGCAGAAACACAGATCTTGTCGCACTTATGTGTCTCTATTGTGCTATCATATTTTATTGTGTTAAAATTTATATATTGAAATAATATCTCTTATTATATGTAAATTGATGTGCATATTAATTATAGTTAATATATTTTGTAATGTATATATAATTTTACTTATGCCTATTTATTTGTTATGATAACATGATATTAATATATTATGTTTGTAAATACATACCTATTTATACATAATTGACCTTACTAAACCAATTGTGGTACATACTTAGATATCATTATATTCAATAAATGCATTTATGAAATATTAAAATGGTAACATTATTATTTTACTTGTTGAATTTTTTCTTCTAATTTTGATCATTAATTATTTTTACTCTTAGGGTGTATACACTTTAATTCTAAGGAATTTTTTTTATATATTTCAAAGTAACATATGTG
>PYAF01003243.1:2465975-2480952 GCA_007407185.1 Glycine tomentella
TAAAAACAAAAATAAAAAAATAAGAATCCTTTCAATTTTAAAATGTGCACATTTCAAAATATTGTCTATCTTCATGTCTTTAAAAAAAACATGAAGAATAAGGAGAGTTATATGAGTTAGCATAAATAATTTCATTGAATCTTGCAAAACACTTAATAGAATTTGAAGAAGATTTTGTCATCTTCACATATAAAAGGAAAAAAAATATAATTCATGTATTAAAAAAAATCAAGGACCATAAAACAAGAATATTTTCGTATCTTTTATAAATACATTTTGTATGGAAACTTGTAAGCAACAAGTTGTATTACCGAGAAACTAATAACAAAATTGAGAAAAAAAAAATGAAATGAAATTGAACATAACGATATGACAAGGAATAGAATGAGAGATTCAAAAGAAGGGCTAAATGAATAATTTAAGAACAATAAATATAAAATATAATCTGGAGTTCATTTTTCGCATGGGCTCGTCAACAAACAATGAAACTCATTTCCTTTTCTTGAGTGTAGGCTCAAATTCCCTTCTCAGATTCTCAAAGAAACCGAAGTGAAGAACTACATTCAATCATTCACACAATTCAATGATGGAGGACAAAAAAAACAAAAAAATATTAAATCACTAAAAACAATTCTTTGATTCAATTACATAAAAAGGAAAAATAAAAGAATTATCTTTACAAACACATTCATATCGAGATTTCATTTTTCGACCAAGATAAGAGGATTCCATGCATCTAACCCGAACATGATTTGAAAGAAATAACATAGTAAACATGCATCATCTTCCACGAGTCTCTTCCCAAAAATCTCACTAATTTGTTAGTTAGTTTGACCAATTCCAAATAGAACAAAATTTTATGAAAGTAAAAGACAATAAATAAACAAAGAAAAACATATGCAACATCATGCATATATAGAAGATAAATAATTAGAACGCATATGCCAAGTAGAAGAAAGGAACTAAGAAAGGATGCAAATTCTGGAATCATCATCATTTTTGTACCATATAACTACGCCCCAACATGGATGAGAATGGTTGGATGTTGAGAATGAAAAAATGGTGACAATATAAATGAGAGATAAAAAGTATAGCATAATTGAAAAGAGAAAACGATGAAGTGACACTAACATTTGGAGAGTTAAATGATAAAATGTTTCCATCACTCCATTTGGGAGAATGATATAAAAAAGAAAAAGAAGATGAACATTACATTTGTAGTAATTTTGTAATGTGGTTTTTAAAAGAGTGGACATTAGTTATAATTTAAGAACAAACGCGTAACCTCCTTTTATTTGTGTAATTTTTTAATAATTAAGGGCATAATTATCTTTAAAATATAGTAACCAAACAAATGTTACAAAAAAATCTCTAGCCAACCTTCTTGTAAAAAATTATTTCTTAACATTAAGTATATTGGTACTGGATAAAAAAACAGTAACTCCAACAATTTCTTAAATATACTCATAATTAAAAAGAGAGATTTGTGTAAATAATAGTAAAAAAGTTTTACAAAACCGCCTTGTTTGACTAAGACTGACACTCAAATATACACAAATAATATAATAGGTATAAAAATATGTGTGAATCAACAACTTTTGACACAAGTGTTAGTGACTTGTGTTTCTTAACCAAGTAATTTAGAATTTGAATTTGACTCACCCTTAAATATGAAATAAATCATGTTGAAAGAATGAAATAGTCATATTGCACTTATTAACCCCAACAAAAATTACATTAGTCATTGCTCTTGTGGGACTACTTGATAACAAACATACTCATTTCATATGCAATCATGAGATCATTTTTAGTAATTATCCTTTTTTATAAGATCATTTTTTAATTTTTGGATGCATTAATAATTTTTTTTTCTCTATGTAACTTTACTTAATTATTTTTCTTCCTAAATATTAAGTGAAAAGAAAGATAAGAAAAAATAGTTTTAAAATTATATTATAATTAATAAACAAAATTAATATAATTAATTATTAATAATTTTTATTAAAATACGTGAATTACTTAAAAATATCTAATTATGGATATAGAGAGTATAATATTTGTGACTTAGGGTCATTAGAAAGAAAAAATAGTTTTTGACCAAATGGGGGTAGAAAAATTTATTAATTATCATTTAGGGGTAACATTTAAAAAAATTATCAAATGGAGGTAAGTTGTAATAGGTGTTACAACTTCTAAATTAGAAATTGTAACACCTATTACGACTTCTAGCTTTTTTGATTTTTAACTTCGTATAAGTGTTTACGACTTCTAAATCGAAAATATATTTATGACTTCTGTTTGTTTTTTGTTTTTTTTTTTTTTACTTATCACAACTTTAAAGTTATGAATCATCTCATGACTTTAAAGTCGTGTATGCTCATTTTTTTTAAAGTGAAACTTTCTAATTGCATCCCCGATTTTATTAAGTATACTTCCGTCATTTCTTTTAAATTTTAAATTCCAAATCATAATATTTTTAAAACATACCTCTGAAATGGTAATTAATTTTTTTATACCCCTTTCTTAATTAACATAAATTTTTTGAATTGCACTACGTCATATATAGAAAATTAATTGAATAAATATCAAAAAAATTATTTATAACATAAATTATTAAAATATTAAAAAAAAATTATTTAATAATTTTTTATATATGACATAGTGGCATTTCAAAAATTTTATGTTAATTAAGAAAGAAGATAAAATAAATTTAATTACCATTAGGATGTATATTTTAAAAATATTACGATTCAGAATTTAAGATTTAAAAGTGATGGGAATATATTTAATAAAAATTGGGATGTAATTAGTAAGATTCAATTTAAAAAAAATGATCATACACTATTTTAAAGTCGTGTGATGATTCACAACTTTAAAGTTATGATAAGTAAAAAAAATCATAAAAAAAATAGAAGTTATAAATATATTTTTTGATTTAGAACATGACTTAGAAGTTTTAACACAGGTTATAACTAATCCCTTTAATAATTTTTTAGAGGTTACTCATAAATGATAATTAATAAATTTTTCTACTTGGTCAACAAACCCAGAAAAAGTCGAAAACTTCTTTTGTAGAAAAAAGAAAAAGAGACGCGCAAACGTGGAAGGCTCGAATCGAAACGTGCCCCTCCAAAAATGTCCTATAAATAAAGTCAGGAAGAGACTCCATTTTCTTCCATAGCAAGCTCTGAAAAGAAGAGAGAGAAGTGGACAGGGTGAAACAGAGATTTTTGTTGCTATCCATCTTCCTTCGTCGTTTGGGTTCGTTCGCCTTCAGTCTCCGACATTCACATAATTCATCAGGCAAGCAACGCCCCTTCTCTTTCATCCCCTTTTCTTCTTCCTTCCACTGTTTCGTCTCTCCACTTTATGTTTTTTTCGCCTTTTCTTCTTCTATTCGTTTATTTCGGATTCTGAACCCTAGCGTTTCTTTCACGTCGCTTTCTTATTTTCATAGCTGCACGATAGATAGTGTTATGTCATATTCTGCGCTGCTGCATGTTCTTCTTCTTCTTTTGCTCTGCCTAACTTACGTTTAGAACTTTCTAGTGAAACTGCCTATTCTTCGTTATTATTATTATTATTATTATTATTTGATTTGATTATGTTATCATTTTGATTATTATTTGATTTGGTATCATGGAAAAGAAAACCTGGAAATGGAAGGAAAGACACATTTACTGATTATGATTTGTTTCCTTATTTAGAGCGCATAATCAGAGGTAGCCAGGCTTACATACGGAAAGAATAAAATAAATTTGTCAGAGATTTGATTGTCTCTTCTATTTTATACAGTGATTGTTTGATACTGTAAATATTATATTTTAAATGTTTTTTCGAAACTGATATCAAGCTGCAAACTCTTCTGATTGTTGCTTATACATAATACATAATTTTTTCACGTAATTTATCATCTATCGTCCATATGTTATGCACAAAGTGGAATTGTAATATTTTTTTCTTCCTTTTTTTCGCTGGCTTATTTTATTAATCAATATTTGATTGACGATATGTTCCGTGCTTAACTCTGTCAGTGAACAAAAGGCCAAAACCTAATAATCAAATCAAATAAAATTTATGAAAAGACCAAATAAAATAGGAAAGGGCAGTCCTTATAAATTGAGATTCTTCTTGCTTTGCCATTGTGTTTCCACTTTACTCGGTAAGTGCTGCGATTTTTTTATTTTATATTTTAATTTATGCACTTAAAGATGGTTAGATAATTTTCTTTTTGTGACAACTCATGTGCTTATAGTTATAGTATACAGAGACTGGAGCCTGAGAAGAAAAGGATAGTTTATGGAGGACGGCGCAGGAAGAGGTTTGGAATGCCCGAAGACTATGGATGGGAAGGCGAGTAACGGGAATGAATTAGGGAAGGAAATTCCTTCTTGTTGTCTGAAGGCCAAGGCTTCAATCCCTGAGTCAGAGGCGAAGTGCCATTCCACTGTTGTTTCTGGGTGGTTCTCAGCTTCTCAAACTTGCTCTGGTCATTATCTGTTATTTATTTTCTGTATTTTTCCAACTTCCATTCCACTTACAAGAATTAGGCCTGATTGCTTGAGTGAAATGATCACTGTTGTTTATTACTTTCTTCCACTTTCTTCTTTACAGGGAAATCTGGGAAAGCTGTATATTTCAACAACCCAATGTGGCCAGGTGAGTGTAACTCATACATAAGTTCTGCACAGTTTATGTACATTTGCTTTATTACAGGGAGAGTTTGATAGTTTAATGCATAGCTCTTTTACTATTGTTTGATAGCCTTAATTGCCAATCTTGATTTTAAAAAACAACCATATTTTTCTTTTGGTAGCTTTCACGTTTAGTGTAAATTTTAGATACCATTGAATCTTTAGAGAAGGCTGAATGGGGAAAATCATCTTGTTTGACATTGAAAATTACTTTTGGCTAAGGAGTCTGATCTAAATGTTTGATGTAACATTTGAACCTGTTTCCCTTCTTATTTTGAACTACAAATCATGATAACCAATGTCCATAGTTTACAGTCATGTATAGAAGCTCTCACTTTGGTTGTTGGGTATTTTATTTTGTATTGTGTATGAAATGATTGCTACTGATTGCTTTAGTATCTATAATTAGGAGAAGCCCATTCAATCAAAGTAGAAAAGATCTTATACAAGGAAAAGTCGGAGTACCAAGAGGTCTTGGTTTTTGAGGTTTGGCCTCTTCATCTTATGATGTACTCTAAATTTTACATGAAAGGGATAAGCGCTAATCCTTTTGTTTTGCAGTCATCAACGTATGGGAATGTGCTTGTACTTGATGGAATAGTTCAATTGACTGAGAAGGATGAATGTGCTTACCAGGAGATGATAGCTCATCTTCCCCTCTGTTCAGTTCATTCGCCCAAAAATGTAAAGTCATTTGATCTGATGATTTTGCTTCTGAGCTTATATTATGAGTGTCAAATAAAAAATATTAATTGCTTCAGTTTCAATTTAAAAGTATGGTTCCTTATCATCATTAGGAAAATGATATTGCAAAAGCTTTACAGTCTTTACTGCATACTTTGGTATTCTTCAGTTTAACAGTGCTTCTTTTTGTTCTTTAATATTTCTGTCAATGCTACAACCTTGATAACCTTGCTTTGTTAGTATATTTTATGCTCTCATCTGTATGGACAAAGTGTTTGAGATATATTAAAAATTTAAGTTTGATTGAATTTACTCTACTTTTTAATATTCTGTTTAATGATTTTTTTATGCTCTTCATTCAGGTTTTAGTTGTTGGTGGTGGAGATGGCGGTGTACTAAGGGAAGTAGCCCGCCATAGGTCTGTGGAACATATTGATATTTGTGAGATAGATAAGATGGTTATTGACGTAAGTAAGGCCATATTTCAATCATTAATATAGCTATTTCATTATTCAGAAAAAAATACTGGTATGGTTATTTGTAGGTTTCTAGGAAGTTTTTTCCACAGTTAGCTGTTGGGTTTGAAGATTCTCGAGTGCATCTGCATGTTGGTGATGGTATATATTTATCTGCTGGTCTTGTTTTGAATTTGTATGAGTTGTCTCTTCTGTGGCTTTAGTTTGTTGATTTTTTCCACCCATTTTGGCAGCTGTTGATTTTCTTAAATCCGCTCCTGAAGGGAAGTATGATGCCGTAATTGTTGATTCCTCAGATCCTGTGGGTATGTCATTTCAATAGCAACTCATCTAACATATTTGGCTAGAAGCCATGTACTTTTAGAATTAATACTGAACAGAATATGTTATTTAGGAATAAAAAATAGTGTTTTGATGAAGAATTATATTTTTTCTTCAGTTTTGACATTGCTTAACTAGATGAGGTTGACCTGAACACTTGTAACTCCATCTGACACTTGGCTACATACAGGGCTTTTCTCTACAACATTGAAATTTAGCCTTTATTTACAGGGCTGTTCTCTACAACTTTGAAATTTAGCCTTTATTTATGAATTATGATGAAATTTAATTGAAAAGTTTATTTTGTTACATTGACTGGTAAAATAATATTGATAAACTATCTGCAACTACCTTACAACTCTGAATTTTATTGAAAAGTTCCATTTTCTTATGGTTTGTGTTTTAAGAGATAAAGATTCCTCAATTTTTGGTCATTATTATTATTAACTATTACAGGATTACTTTTGTAATTTAGGTCCTGCCCAGGAACTTGTTGAGAAGCCTTTCTTTGATACAATAGCTAGGGCATTAAGGCCCGGTGGAGTTCTTTGTAATATGGCAGAAAGTATGTGGCTTCATACACATCTTATTCAAGATATGATCTCTATTTGTCGAGAAACATTCAAAGGTTCTGTACGTTATGCATGGGCAAGTGTACCAACATATCCAAGGTAGTTTCACTTTTCAGTGTGCTGATAAATTTAATATATTTCTGTTCTACTTTGAAGTTCCTTTGATGTCACTTTCAGAAATTCTTTATTTTCTTTCCTCTTCCTTGGCATGCAGTGGCGTGATAGGCTTTATTCTCTGTGCAACGGAAGGGCCACCTGTTGATTTTGTAAACCCTATCAATCCCATTGAAAAGTTGGAAGGTGCTAATGAGCACAAAAGAGAACTTCGATTCTACAATTCAGAGGTAAAATATATGATCCATATGATACTTTTGCCTATGTAACTTTTACTGGTATGATTAGTCTTTTTTTTTTTACCTGGTAAATTGTAGGTAGCAATAGCATGTGACTTTTGTTTGTGATTTTAAAAGTTTTGCTCTGGTTTGTCAATTGTGTTATGGACTGGCGTCTGAAAGAGTTCCCGTGGAGCTTATTTGAGATTTTGAAAATAGCTTACGACCCTAAAGTTTTTTTTTTTAATCTTTTTGCATGCAACTAGTCAAAATAACATTTGTTTAGCTTTTTCCAACAAATTTCTTGATCGAATTTATGATATAAGCCTTCATATTGTATGGTTTTGCAGATGCACTTGGCTGCTTTTGCGTTGCCTGCGTTCCTGAAGAGAGAAGTGAGCCTGCTGCGTGATCTCTCCCTTCAGTAGCAGTGCATGATTGCCTATTGTAACCTCTAAATAAGCAATTTTGACTACATTGTCATTAACAAGGGTGGGAGAAATAGGAATCTTGTGTGATTAATTTTAGGTTTACCCATTCTGTGTGTGGAGTCTGATTAGCTATGTTAATCATAGTGGATTTCGGATGGCTTTCTCTTGTTAAGCACATGCTTGTAAGACGCTTATTGTCATATTAAATTATACATGGAAATAAATTGCGACGCGAAAGTGGGTTTTCAGAATTTTGATTTCATAATGAAATTTCTGTGTATGTTAATTTTATGAATTGATCGTAAATTGCTGAGTTAATTAAACCATGGAATTAGTCTTTGATTTTATTTATTTTTTGTTTAATTAGTCTTTATTTTTTGTAATGTTTAATTTATCTTTGATTTTATTTTTTATTTTTTATGTTTACTTAGTTTTTGATTTGAATGAATACCTTATTAGTTTAATGATTTTGTGGTGCCTTAAATCAACTGTCATCAGAGCGTGTGCATTCTTTTTTTTTTAAAACCAGGCTTTTGATGTGGGGAATCCAGATGGGGACTACAAGGATCCATATGCCATCATATACAGAAACATGGCAATTCTTGGTGTATAGGCTTTTCTGCCTTTCCCCATCATTGCTTGCAGCTTTGTTACGGATTTTTAAATTGGTCAGAGATCTTGGCCCCAAAAAGATTGGTAAATGGATTCCACTTTTGGCAATGGCTGTCCCTTTCCTAGTTGGTAGTTACTTTGCCACTGACATGTTCATGGGTAGTTTGGTGATGGTTTTGTGGCACACACTAAACAGAAATGAGACTGGTTTGATGGTTCTTGCAGTTGCTTCTGGTTTGATTTGTGGAGATGGATTATCTCCCTTCATCCATTCTTGCTTTGTTGAAAATTCGTCCCCCAATCTGCATGTGCTATTGAGCTTCCTGTCAGCCAGTGCCAGTTAGAACTTAGAAGTTCACAATAACATCCAAAATTTGTGGTAATGTTGGTTTTGATTGGAACAAAAATTTAAGCTGTAAACAAAAATATTTAACATTGTTAGTAGTATTTTGTTAAGGATTTAAACACTACTCTCCTTCTCACTCTCAATTTGTTTTTTATGATTTCTATACGCAACTTTTGAGAGTAAGACTAATATAATATTTAAATACTACTCTTCTCACTGTCAATGTGAAACTATAATTATTATTCAAATTTATATTAAATCATATAATTTAAATTACTATTATTTTTAAATTAAAATTAAACTATTAATTATTATGATGAGTATCCTATTAAGTTCTAACAAATCCTATTTTTATAAATATAAAACCCTGTTATGTTTAAAACATTATTACTATCATCAAAATTTTAATCAAATTAAACATTATTTTTACTTAATCCATTTACGGGGATTAAAATATTTATATTTAAATAAGTACAACACGTAATGAAGTATTCACCACAAACTATCTAAAAATAACAATAACTTCACTAAATGAAAAAAATATAGTAAGTAATAGATGACGCAACTTTTAAAAAATGTTTTTGAACGGAAAATTTTCCCGTTTTGCATTTGATATATCACCTCCATCAACCAGAATGAAGGATCTTCAGCAGCAATCATATATTTATATATACAACTTCATAATATATATTTTTATAGACATCTTATATGTTACACTAACTTATAAAATTAAATAAATAAACGAAATGCCATTTTGGCCCTCTATCAAAAAGGTCATTTCATGTTAATTTTTACTTCACTCCCATCCTTTCTTTTCTTACAGAACCAGGCATCCATAACCACCAATTTTTCCCACAACTATTGTTCTTCAGAAGTAAAATCAGGCTCAGCAGGCTTCTGCAGCAACATGGGTGATATTCTCTCTGGCACCCTCGTCTTTCTTGTGCCATTTCTACGTAAAAGTCTAAGTGCATTAGCTGCAAACCTTGAAGCATATATTGTGGCACCTAGACTTGGTGAACTACCAACTGCTTTGGCCAATGCATCTTGCAGCCTATTCTCCTCTTCCCTGAGAGACTCTTCCAGCTTCTTTTTACTATAACGCCTCCACGCTGCTTGTATGAAACATGCAGCCCATGTACGCCATTGTTGTGAATAAAACCTGAAAGTGTGGCGAAGCTGCTTGCTATGAAGGCGCCGAAATTGAGATGCGACGAACTTCAAGTCATCGGCTTTTAGAGCGAATGCTTCCACTTCTGAAAGTGTTTGGACAGTCCTAGTTGATATGGGAAGGTTGGATGAGGATTGAGGATCTAGTGCCCATGTGAGAAGTTCCTCTCCACAAAAGTCGCCAGCCTTGAGGTATTCAGAGTTAAAGAAGCCTGTTCTTCCACCATTAGTGGTGACGGTCAATAGCTTTCCGCGCATGATGAAGAGCATCTCATCAACAGGATCTCCTTCCCGGGCAATGCAGCTTTCTTCTGTGTATAGCACTGGCTTGAGTCGGTCACACATAGCATCCAAAAGTTGCTCGTCCATGTTCTCAAACATTGGCACCTTAAGTTCATGCAAAAGAGAAGGATTTAGTTATTACTAAAATATTACATGGAAAACTAACTATACTTCCAATAGCAACGATAATTGGTTTACTTTTCAAGAATTGTCTTAAAATCCATCAGACTGCGGACTGCCTCACTTGATATTCCTAAATATTTTGAATTACCAATAGATTATGGATCCTTCTCCAGGACACCTAACTAGTTTTAGCACAACGTGATCACAACTATATTTTATAATTTCTCATTTAATTACAATAGAAAACTGCAGTGCTTCAAAATTACTAATGAAAACATGCACAGCTCTCCTTTTAGAGAGATCAAATGTACGTACAGAACATGTTCAAACAAAGTACTAATGTTATTCACTTAATCTACCTAGAAGCAAAGTTCAGAAATTCTGTATTATTTATGTGCAAGTATACCATATCTTCCTGTTCAATGTTCCATTGGATATTCTATTAAAGTATTCACCAACCAAAAACAAAGATCCCCAAGCAAATTTTCATTTTCAATAATAAAAAAAAAGAAACAAAGATCATAGTCACAGTAAAAGAATGATAGTAACACAATGTGAAAAAAAAAAAAAAGGTATCGAGAAGCATACCCTCATCAGCAAAGCCAAGCAAAGATGCCGCTTAATATCCCTTCTTAAATCCTTGGGAAGATCTCGAATCAAATTGTCTTCATCAACACCTCTGGTTTCTTGCCATTTGTACTGCTCATGTCGTCTGATTCTTTCTCTCAGGCTGTCAGGAAGTAATCGATGGGACATCCACTGTTCTGCATCTCTCCTTTTCACCCTCATTTCCTCCAATCTGGTGGTTGTTGACTGCAAATATGTCTGTTCCAAAAAAGATATTAGAGTCAAAAAGTAGAAGAATATTTGACCCAGGTTTGAAACTAGTTTCTAAGCAGAAATGTGAAGAAAAAAAAAAACAAAAAAGAAGAAGATTGAGGACCAGGATTTTAGGGTATATCTAAAATATGATAAGCAAAAATAGTTAGATAATTCTGGAAGAGGAAAAGCATTAGAAACAGTTATTTTTTGTCCATGCCTACTTAGAGAGAATTACAATTACTTAACTCCAGTCACTAGCCTTGCCTTCGGCATCCCCCTCCTTGCGGTTAAGGTAACGACTTCGGGCATGGACACCGAGGTATTGACGGCGATTCTCAAATATCGCAGAACAGAATGGGATACGATGAGATAGAATGCAATAGAAACAAAGACAAGGGAAAAACGAGTTATCTACTCTTCTTAACGGTCAAAGCGAACCCTTTCATTCATTCCGAATTACAGATTTCGGAATCAATCAAATCTCCCCAAGTAGGATTTGAACCTACGACCAGTCAGTTAACAGCCGACCGCTCTACCACTGAGCTACTGAGGAACAACGGGAATTAATATGGAATCGATCGAACACTACTTGAAAACGGCTATTCTGCTCAGAAATGAAATAGTCCAAATGTTCCTGGAAATTCTTGCTCCCATTGGACCATTTGTATCTATATGCATTAGGATCCCGATTCATGGATCTCTCCGTTCGAGAAATAAAAATAAGAGGATCGAACCATTTCTTCTGACTCTTTTTCAAATTGGATAAATGTTGGTTGATCGTGTATTTCATTATCGTTAGGCCTAGAATACTTTTGAAAATACTTTTAAGAATACTTTCAATAATACTTTTGCTAATCCTTTTTGCTTTTTCTATTAAGATAGTTAGAAACAATTTCAATTTTTCACTTAAAACTTTACATTGTTCACCCTATTTCAGGCAACACTTGCAAGCATAAGGCAATTGATAACGACCTCTACTTCACCAGGACAACCCAGAAAACAGAATTCCACAAGAGCTGATGTTCACACCCCAAAAAATACTTCATAAGTTAATAGTGCATATTCTCACTAACGATAAGTGCTCTAATTCTAATAGCAAAAGGAAGTCTCCTAAAAAGAAAATCTTAATTAACTAACCATAAAAGAATTTATAGCACCAAAAAACTGTTATCAACAAAAAAAGGTGGAGGGTGACAGATCAGGGGAGGAAAATATGGTGCTGCTAACCATTTTATTCTAAATCAACAAATAGTGATGCTTGCCAGTATTACTACTTGATTAACAGACAATAAAGAGATATTTGACACCAACCTGCATATTTCCAATGAGGAATGCAAATAACACAAGACCAGCAATTGAAATGAAAATTGCAAAGCTGATTTCCCAAACATAGGTACTTGTTGCAAGGTTCTGACCAAGAGAACTGCAATAGATGGAGGAATATATACAGAATGTCAGATAACTTGGTAAAAATCAGCTCAGCAGAAAAAAAAAAACAAAATTCAAAACATATTAACAATATGCAACTTCAAAATTGACAATTGACTGACATCTCTCCCAATCCCTCACCTCACAATTGTGGCATTAAACAAATCCAAAACTGAAGACAACCATTTTCCACTTCTAAGCACCAAATCAGAAGTCATCCAACATCCACTTGCTTTTAGATTATACAACTTTTTTCATTGAAAATTATCGCAAGAACAATAAAAACCCTAAAAGACACATGCATTTCACACACCCCACACCTGGGAAAATATGCATTTATTGAGTATACACACACTGAAATGCAGAATACTTTTTATCCAAGGGATGTAAGCAAACAGAACTATAACAAACAATTCTATGACATGAGCATGCAGACATATGGAGTCCAAAAAAAACTACGTATCCCATTGCCTAAAGGATCCTCGCTATGCAAAGGTAAGGGGAAAGAATATTGAACGCAACCTTACCCTTACATATGCAAAGAGGCTGTTTCCGGATTCGAGCCCATGACCAACAAGTCACTGAGACACAATTTTACCGTTGTGTCAGGGCTCGCCCTCCATTAAATTAATAGCATATAATAAAATAATTAATAAAGCACACCTCAAATTTCTTAGGCCCCACCAAAAGCAATAAAAGAACTTTTGTGGGAAATCTCTTGACTCCACAACTCCAGATTGAAGGGCATCAAGAAATATTCCAAAATTAAAGAGGGTTTTATTTTGATCCTGTATTGGGCAAGAAGCATTCAGGAATGCTGACATTGTGCCCAAAACTTGATGATTATCACAATACATAGCTGCTGTGTTACATGTGCTATTTCTTCGACACGCATCTTGCCAGCATGTGGTTTCTCTTTCTATAGAAAACAAGTACCAAAAGGCACCAATAACCTAAGAGAAACAAGTAAATCAGCAATCAGAGGCAGATGATATTATTTTCATTAGTGAGATAATTTGCACAGAAAAAAAAAATGCAACAATGATATCAAATCTAAATATGCAACATTGGGAACCAAAATAAAATGGTGCGGACCTGAGAGTTTGAAACAACATATAAACCATGGACACAAGGTACAGCATGAACACAAGGACACAGAAAAACTATGCAGTGTTGCCATAAGCATCAACTACAAGTATGTGTATGTCTATTGAAAACCCAACTCCCATATTGGCTAGAGATAAGGCAAAGATATAGTATATAAGTGGGGAGACAACCCTCACCCTATGAGCTAACTTTTGGTGTTGAGTTAAGCCCATACCCACATTCTAAGATGGTATCAAAATCTATCGTCGATCTAAGGGTGCTCATAATTTGGGTATTTACATAACTATAACTATACCTAATAAATAACTAAATTATAAATGGGTATATTACTAGTTATATAACAAGTTATACCTAAAATACCCATAACTATAAAATTGGTTATAGTTTTATACCTACTTTTATATACTAGTAATATAAAACTAGTTATAGTTATTTATTTAAAATTAGTTTTTTGAGCATCCCTACCTAGATCCATTAAACAAGTCACCCACCATATTATCCAAGCACCAAATCCAAAAGTACCTGAGCGTGAGAGGGTGTATTAGTAGAAGCCAAAGTCCCACATTGGCTACACATAAGGCAAAGAGAGAATATATAGATGAGGGAGGGTGAAGAGGGGAAGAAAAGGAGATAATAGAGACAAATCATGAAATATTAGGAAGTATAAAAACCAATCCAAAGAGATAGTCTAAAATATTCTAAATAATTCTAAGATAAAATCTAGATATTATTCCCAGGTTCAAGTCATAGTATATAAGTTTGCCTAAACAGAATAAGGATATAAGTCACAGAAAAAATGAGTTTAAAGAATGCAAAAAAAAAACTTTTATAATATGAAAGGGCAATTGATTAATAACATAGTTAATGCTCAAAATCAACCATGAAGGCTGATGTTATTAAAAGCAAAAACTTTAAAGTACAATATTAACATAAAATGGTCTACAAAAATAATAATAATAAAGAAAATAACTGAATATTACCTTCAAATAAAATGTTGTTCTATGTTCAAAGACTTAAAATCATTAACAATTGAAGAAAAACAACTTTAAAGAATATTATAGAAAATATTATCAGATGATTTTTAATATATGTATGTATGTATGGCCCCCCTCTGTCACTATGAAGCTCCACCTCTAGTGATGGCAGAAACTACTGACCAAGATGGCAGCAGGATGACATGGCAATGGGTGACCAGAAAACCGGAGATGAAACATAGCAGCAAGAGAGGCAATTAATTGGAAGGGGGGAGATTAGCCATGGAAATAAAGTGAAGCTCTAGATTTTAGCCGTGATATGATGTGTTACATTTGTTACAAAACATAAAGCACTAACCCATACTTATACTGGATATTAGATAATAATCCTAACAAATTACTTTTTTTCATTACATCCTAACAAAATATGGAATCATGTGATTACAAAACATCAACTGAACCATTAAATTGTGTTATGTTTTAAATTCACATACAAACTCGTGCTTTGTGCTAGGTGGAAAGAAAATGTTGCGTGTCAAAACTGCACACAACTAAAACACAGAATCATAATCCCCCCCCCCCCCCCCCCCCCCCCCCCCCCCA
>PYAF01003243.1:2495734-2513896 GCA_007407185.1 Glycine tomentella
TATTTTTTATTACTATTATTCATATATTATTTTTAATTTGTTTCTCTTTTATATTTCATCATTAATTGTTTGTTAGGTTTCAATCTATTTTTTGGCTTCAATCTATTTTTGGTTTCAAGTGTATAAGTCTAGCATTGAATGTATGAATCTAAACATCATATAAACTCTGAAAAAACAAACCAAATATTAAGTTATACAATAATAAATTGTTGATAAAGTATTAGTGAGTTTAATTCCCTTAAAGTAAGATATTGACTTCGAATCTCTTTGATAAAAAAATTATGATCGAAAGAAAAGACTTCATTAAAGATAATAAATTAGTTTCTCCGATAAATATTAGTCATTGACAAAGTCACTTGATATTCCATACCACTAATATGATATAATAAAAAATATTGTTATATAAAACATTAGTCAAATTTCATTTTAATATATTATGGACTTTTTTCTTATAAAATAAATAGTTAATGTAAAATTTTATTATAAAATTATCTATGTTATATTTGGTCATTCCCAATTTCTTTTGTTGAATTCGTCCTTATCTTAGATAATTGAATAAAAAGGAATACTAACAACACACTTTCTTAAAATGTATTGAAAATTATAAAATAAAGAGAGAGACATTAAATATTATGAGACTTACTAAATTTTATGATTTTTAATAAATTTTTAATGAAAAATAGTATTAAAAAAATGTGTTAAAAAATGTGATCTAAAACTTATCTTGAATAAATTATTCTTGCATCTAATTATTTTCTAAATATAACACTGAGCATCCCTCTCTCAAATGTCTTGACACTACTAATAAAAAGAAAAGCTTATCATTGCATCTCCTATATTTTTTATCAATTGCTTATGAAAACCCTATGTTAATTTTATTAATATAGTATTTTTTTTCAATGATTACTTATTATCATTTGATGGTTTGGTTTTGTTGTAAATCGAATTTAAATATTATCTTTAATTAATAAACATAAATTTAAAGGAATTAAATTCGGTGATTTTGGCACGGAAATCAATTATTGGATTAATTTGTTGTTCCAGATTTTGCCACTTTTTTTTTTTTTTTTTTTTTTTAAGGATAAACTAAAATACCGTTGTACCAGTAAATCATGCACTCAGTAATATTTTTTCTGTCTTTAAAGTATAAAAATTATAAAACTAAATTAATGTGACTTTCTCGCACCAAAGTCAGTAAGTCACTGAATTCAAGCCCAAATTAAAAGTAATGTTTATTTATAATTATAAAATTTAATCTATAACATTTATTGCATAAATTATTTTTAAATTAAAATATACTTAATTAGTTGTATCATTGTATGACACACAATTAGAAGAAATTAATGACTATTGACAAGAATAATTTTAATATATGTTACTATATATATAAAAATTCTAAATAAATTTATTGTTATAAACTAAATTAACTACTTTATTTTATCTTGATGAATTAAATAATTGAGTGTTAAATAAAGAAGAAGATTGTATTAAGTTATAAAATAAGAATTTTTGTCCGAACTTATGAATAAGTTAAGATCATAATAAATCAAAATGGGTAAAGCTTTAACTTAATATGAAATGTTTGTATTATATATTATATATTAAACCAAGCAAAAAATTTATAATAATAAGTTAAGTATTGACAATTTATAAATGAATTTTGTTTTCGGCATGCCAAAAAATTATACATCGTTAAGGAGTTGAGGTAAAAGATATTTTTTAGACACCTTTATTTTTTAATTTATTGAGACACTTTTTTTAAAAAAAAAATTGTGATGACTCGTTGAGTACTAAAATCAACAATACTTTAAACATTATAACTCTAATGGTGTCAAATGACTTGAGATGGGAACAAATTTTTTGGAACCTTGTCTCTTAAGCATATACTACTCAAGTGTTCAATTTTAAATTGGTGTATATGTAAAAACATATATTATGAAAGATTAATTTTTTAAATCAATCTCAATATTTTAAGATACTAATTCTTTATTCTCGACCAAAAGATACTTGGTTTCGCGAAAAAATAGTTAGAAAGTAATCTAAATTGTTTAGTTTAATTTCTATCAACTGTTAACTATTAACAATAATTGTGGTTGGTTGATTTTTAAGATAGTTAAATAACTATATGAAAATCTTATACACTCTCAGACTAATTTCTTATTTATTTTTTAAGGAATCATTGTAGAATTCAATGTTTTTTTTATACGTTCTCAGTGTGAGACTAATTTCTCATTTATTTTCTACGTAATCACTACATAATTCAACATTTTTTTCGTATTTTAATTCATTATAAGCTAATACTATAAAAAAACCTTTACTATTGCTACATTCTAAGTAGGCTGAAATTTTTAATTATTTTTTTACTATAATAGTAAAGTTTCAATTCAGTGTTTTGATTCATACAATTACCAAATAAATATTCACACACACACACACCCCCCAAAAAATACCAAAATATTCACAAAAAAGAATAATTTAAAACTCTCTTGGCCCTAAGTTGCAAACCCAATTCCTAACCCCATGAGTAAAAGCTAACCCTGGTCAAGTTATTTGGGTCCCACACCATTATAAAAAAGTTGACATGGATCAAGAATAAAAGGAGGAAAAAAAAAAAAGAAGTAATAACAATAACCAACTCAACAAAGGGGTTCCATTTTTCAGTAGTAAATTGTGGGCAAATAAGATTCTTCACAGTTGTTTGTTGTTGAGTTGAGGGCTTGGCTTTGACAGATGGGTCATTGTACATGCTAAGACTGAGACCGTCTTCTCAGATTCAATTCAAAATTCCTCAACGTCACTCACACCCTTTTTTCTCCAATCAGGTAATTTTCACTCCTCACCCCTCATCATCATCATCATCTTCACTCCTTCTCAATACACCGCTTATTTCTCTCTCTCTCTCTCTGCTTTTTACTTCTTCTTCATTAGATTCGCAACGCGCCATCTTCCAGCTAGGGTTTCCAGCTCAATTTCCAGATTTTCACTTTCCCTCAATTTCGACCGTTGCAAGAGTTAATTTGAAATGCGCTTCCCCTGTAGCTGTAGATCCGTGGCGGGATTCTGTTGACTTCGAATTTCACTGTCTGAACAAAAACAACAAAAAGAGGTTCGTGTCCGAACATTTTACTTTACTTGTTTTATTTATTTGATTTTGAGGTAAGCTTCAATTCGAGGTTTTTGTGTCAGCTGGTGTTCTGAATTTTGCTTGTTTTGCTGCGTTGCGTGAATTTCGCCTATTAATTTAATTACTACTCCGGGGATTTTGGGATGGCATCGATGATTCGAATTTTATTGTTATTTTTGGAGTTGATACTTTTGATTTGTGATTGTTCATGCTAGGTCGTATTGGTACTGTATCTGTATCCAAAGGGGGAAAACTGGGCAAAGAAAAAAGCAATTAATAGTTATTTGTTATATTGAGTTGAGTTTACAAATCAGTAATTGCTTACTGGAAGACATTGACCTTGTTCTTGTGGTTACGGGACTGGAAAGGGTGCTGGTAGTTCATTTTTAGTTGGGTTAACAACTAACGAGTAATATTTTATATGGTTTCTGGTGGTTTTCAGTTTGTTTTCGTGTAGATCTGTCCTCACCTTCCTCTTTGATAACCGAAAAAAATATTTAGACTATTATATTATATTATATTATAATCTAACACATGCTTATCAGTGTGTTGAACTTAGTCTAGCTTTCACTGTTGGTGAACAACTTAGCATGAAGAAGAATGGAATTTTGGAAATTTATTTTGATTGCATGGATGGGTTCTGTGGAAGTATTTGAGTTGGATATTCTTGCATATGTTGGTTGTTTTATTGTTATATGACAACCAAGGCCTTATCCCATTAGGTGAAGTTGACTACATTAATCACATGACATCATTGGGCTTGGTTACCACGAGATTTCTTTTATCTGCTTCCTCAAATGTCCTTCTTGGTCTCCTTCTCCCCTTTTCATGCGATTATAAATCATGCAATTTACTCTCCTTGTTTCCAGTGACCTTTGTATCTGGCCAAACTACCTTATGCTGGTTTTCTGTCATATTTTCCTCAATCGATGCCACACCAATATGTCTTTATATACAATCATTTCATGCCCTATAATTTATTGTGTGGTTGCACATCTATCTTAACATTCTCTTTCTGTTATGCTCACACTTTTGTCTTGTCTCTATAAAGTGCAACGGTCACTACCAGAGTATAGCCAGATGTATAACAGTATGAAAAAACTTTCCTTTGAACTTGGTAAGTATTTTGCGACCACAAACAACCTCCGATACCTTTATTCTTTCTAACCATCCAGCTTGTATAAGGCTAAACACTGGTAAACATTGTACCGCATTCCCTGTTTCTCTTTTCAATAAAATACAGAACTCTTGTAAGTGGAACATGCTTATAAATTGGATTTTGGAATAACTATAGCATTGAGAAAGGAATCTTTTAGGTTATAGAAAACTTAACCATTGGTCTTATCCTAGAAGTTTAATTAAAATTGACTCTATCACCTCTGCCTTGTGCCTTCTGATATGATATCTGCAATACTTTTATAAGAAAATATTTAGTTGCTCACACCTTTGTTCTGCTATCAAGGGAAGCGAATTGAAAAGCAACATGTCATAAGCAAATAAACAATTCATTAATGTTAATGCATTACCTTTTCTGCTCTTTAAAAAGGGTACTTGGTGATTTAATCTGGCTTTGTAACTATTTTAGTCAGTTCTATGTAAGTTCTATACATTGATATGCTGGCTTAATGTTGCAAATGAGAAAAAGGCAATTATCCAGTTTCTTTCTAGTTTCTACATAAGTTCCAACCAAAATTATAGTTAAGGATCCAGGATTCCTTGATAGAAAACAAATTCTGACATTGGCAATGTTACTCCCACATATCTTGTTTACATCAAATCACACTGTAATATTGACATGTATAGTCATTATGCCTGGTTAGTGAACATGTCCATACCTGTGAACAATAGGATTTAAGGTTACATGCAAGGGAGACATGTGTTATCATTTCTTCTCATCTTTCTTTATTTGAATTTATAATACTTTACTATATAATCTTTCAATTTTTCCCTAGACAACAATGCCACACACATAATGTATGTTGTTCCGTACAGTTGATGATAGAGGTTTCCTATGACAGTGCAATGCAAGTGACTCCACATATTGAAGATGAAAATTCTTTATAAAGTGCTTACACAGTGTCATAAACTACAGCTTTTGTCATTAATAGTTTTGAATATCTATTTGTGATCCATACTTTGAAAAGTTGGTTTACTTGTAATTGTTGCTCCACACACCAAAATCTTGAGAAATTTTGGGAGCGTGACTCAATTTCTTTCTCCATAGGTTCAGGTACAAGGTTGAGGGGGGATTTCCTCAAGCAAAGGAGACCTGGTATAAAATCCAGTAGTCGTGGTTAAATTATTCCCCGCTTTTTTAACTGGCTGAGGAAGTAACTTAACAATATTTAAGACTACTGCAAAATGATGGAGTGCAACAAAGATGAGGCAGTTAGGGCCAAACAAATAGCAGAGAGGAAATTTTCAGAAAGGGAATATGTTGGTGCAAAGAAGTTTGCTCTCAAGGCTCAAAATCTGTATCCTGAGTTGGAGGATATTACTCAGCTTTTGACAACAATTGATATTTACATATCCGCTGAGAATAAAGTAAGTGGAGAAATGGATTGGTATGGTATACTTGGAGTGAGCCCCTTTGCTGATGAGGAGACTGTTAGAAAGCAATACAGGAAGCTGGCTCTCACCCTTCACCCTGACAAAAACAAGTCTTTGGGTGCAGAGGGTGCATTTAAGCTGGTTTCAGAGGCATGGAGTTTGTTATCAGATAAGACCAAGAGACTAGAATATAACCAGAAGAGGAGTTTGAAAGGATTCCAACATAATAATCCCAACCATGTTGGATCTCAATCAGATGCACCCAGTTCAAATGGTTATTATAATCTAAAGAAGAATGCAACTTCAAATGTCAGGGCAGGAAAGAATAATGGTCGGGCACCTTCAGCTCCAGTTAAAAAGGTTGAAACCTTTTGGACTATCTGTAATAGGTGCAGGACACATTATGAATATCTCAGGGTTTATTTGAATCACACCCTTTTATGTCCAAACTGTAACGAAGCTTTTGTTGCCGTAGAGAGGGGTCCACCACCAAATGTTTTTAAGCCACCAAATTGGTCTTCTCATCAACGGCATCAGAATTCTCAACACCATGCTGGAAGTAATAACACAAATTTTCAGTGGGGTTCTCACTCTAGAATGGCTGGTTTTGGTAGCACAGATGGATCAACATCTGTTGCAGCTCAAGCTGCAAGTGTTGTGCAGCAGGCAAGTGAGAGAGTAAGGAGGGAAGGTTCTTTTCACAAAGCTGAAAAACCTATGAAGAAAAGGAAGACAGATGATATTTGCATTAATGGTTATCAAGGATACATGGTAAATCATATGGCTACAGGACATGGAGCGGTTGGTTTGGGCACCTTTTCTGAACCAGGAAAGGCTAACTTGGAAACAGAAAGGAATTATGGTTTTTCAGGTCTTCCTGGCAAGCATTGCAGCACAAGAGAATTGTCAATGTTTGAAATACGAAACATGTTGATGGATAAGTCGCGGATTGAAATTCGTGAGAAACTTCAAGAATGGAAATCAATGGCTGAAGCTAAGATTAACAAGGACCAAGAGAATAAAAGACAGAAAAGCACATTTAATGGCAAACCAAGTGGTTCTGAGAAGCTGAGAGAGACTGCTGTTAATGGTAACAGGCATCTGGACATTGATTCTTTCCCTGTCAGATCTGATGATACAGTTAAGAAGAACCAAGCTTATGTTACAATCAATGTTCCAGACCCTGATTTTCATAATTTTGACTTGGATAGAGATGAAAATTCCTTTGCGGAGGACCAGGTCTGGGCTGCTTATGATGACGATGATGGAATGCCTCGTTATTATGCTAAAATTCACAAGGTGATCTCCATTAAGCCATTTAAAATGCGGATCAGTTGGCTTAACTCTCGAAGCAACAGTGAATTGGGCCCAATTGATTGGGTAGGCTCTGGTTTTTATAAAACTTGCGGGGATTTCAGAACTGGCAAGCATGAAATAACCGAATCATTAAATTCATTCTCTCATAAGGTTAGGTGGACAAAAGGCACAAGAGGTGTTGTTCGAATCTTTCCTGGAAAAGGGGAGGTCTGGGCTCTTTACAGAAACTGGTCTCCTGATTGGAATGAACATACCCCAGATGAAGTGATACACAAGTATGATATGGTGGAGGTGCTTGAAGATTTCGATGAAGAACAAGGCATATTAGTTGCCCCCCTTGTTAAGGTTGCTGGTTTTAGGACTGTGTTTCAAAGGCACATGGACCGTGATCAGGAGAGGAGGATTCTTAAAGAGGAAATGTTTCAATTCTCTCATCAGGTTCCTAATTACTTGTTTACTGGCCAAGAAGCTGATAATGCTCCAAAGGGTTGTCGAGAGTTGGATCCAGCCGCTACTCCTTTAGACCTCCTCCAGATAGCAACAGAAGCTAATGAGACATCGGATAATGCTTAGGAAGCCTGATGAAGAAACAAGGCCCGGTTCACCTGTTGTGAAATGGGAGAGAGAATGCTTCAAAACCTTGTAGAGAAGAAATGTTAAACGAGGGTAATAAGCAGATAAAGAATGATATATGACAATGCAAAGGATAGAGATGTTGGTGTGACTGATGATGCAATAGGCTTGAGAAATCAAAATGAAGATCAATGAAAAGTACACTCTTTCACGACTCTTTCATTTTTTAAAGCCTGACAAAGATATTCTATAGTGCCCTTTTGGTGTTATAAATGGATCGAAGTGATCCACCAGTTTTTAGGTTTTTGTTGTATAATTTTCAGACATGTGATTCGTAGACTCGTGGCAGTTATCATTCATCGTTCTGCAAGCAAGATGAATAGACTATAGTTCTGGCATTTCATGTCGTCCATGCCTGGTGATTTACTCTTCCAGTATATGGACGTGCATATTCTGTCTTGTGCTATAAACTCGTGAATATTAATTACATTCGATTCATTTGCTATTGTAATGTCATACCCAATGCAAGGCTGCTATTATTTGTTTAAAGCTGCGTTATTTTTTAATTGTAACTCACCGATTAAGATTACATTCAGATACCCTTGTTCTTACATGATCTCCAGTGAACTGTTTTATTTTGACCCAGTACGTTACCCAGACATTGGGCGTCTTAAATTTGAAGTACAATAAAGATAAAACCAAATGAACTATTTAATTTTTTATCTTATTTTTTTGGTTATTTTATCTTTTTAAATTGGTTTAAAATGATCATTCCTATTATTGTTAATGGAATAAAGTTCTTAACGACTAAAAATCATCACGGAACCTTCTCTTCTAATATATACATGTAAAATTTAATTAGTAAAATTTAATTTCAAATATGATTCACTAATATTTTATTATGTACAATATTAATTAAACAAATTTAAGTATTACTAAAAAAATTTGAAAATTATTTGTGATAGTTTAATAATATTTTTAGAAGATAAGCTAAAAGGTGTTTTTTATGAAAGAAGAATTTGGCATAGGTTCTCCTATTAATTATGCGCCACTCAAATGGTAGAATTATAACTATAGTTTCATCTTTTTAGTGCAGACACTTACGCTTAGAGTGGTGTCAAGAAATATAAAGTCACCAACTTAAATTAATAACAGTTAACAATAAAAGGATGTGTAGACTCTAGTAGTTTATTAGCAATAATACTTAAGTCAAGGTAACACAATTAGGTTCTAGACTAGAAGATAGTTTAAAAGGAGCATAAAAAAATTATGCAGATTTTAAAAAGTAATGATGAAGCAATATTGATATTAAAAAGGACTGGAACAAAGTCCTTTTTTCCATTCGAAGAAAGAATTGACATAAACTATATGCTAATTTGTTCACTTTGGGTTTGACGGTTGTTCTTCGGTTTCAGGTTGTTTTCATAATTTATTTATTTATTATTTAGGTTACAATTCTGCATTTGAATGATTTTTTTTTATTATACTCTATTATAACAAAAAATAAAAACTACAGAAAATCTGCATAATAGAAAGAAGAATTTCTTCAGGTTTTAAAACCTATTTATTATCTTTTGAAAATGATATAATTTTTTTAAAAAAATAATAGTGAAGTGGGGGAATAATAGAAAGAAGAACTTCTACGGGTTTTAAAAACTATGGAAAACATGAAAGGAAAACAAAATGAAAAAGAAAAAAGCATCCACAACTTGAAAAGAAACAAAAAAGAAACAGAATATTTTGAGGATATTATCGCCTTCACTTCATAGATTATCAACTAAAATGTTCTAGACAAAGCACAACTTGAATACATAATTTGCTGTTTGCAAATGTCCTACATATGTGCCCAAGCCCAACTATGATGGCTGAATGTATAAGTTTAATAGCAGAAGTTAAACATAAGCAAAACATGAAATATTCTCAAAAAAGGGGTGCTATTATACTTATATAACAACCACATGATGACACTCGTTCAGTCTTAATGCTCTTTCTTAGCTTGGTAGAGGAAAGTTGACAAGAAGTCAAATGTTGAAAAACATTATCATCAAATTGTGCCTCAGCTGATATCCTATTAGCAGGAGTTAAGTAGTAGATAAATTTTGGATCATGATGCAGATAAGCATTGCTGTAGAATTAAAAGATATAACAATTAAAACACAATACAATCGAATAATCTATTATAGAATATGAATATTAGTATCAATTTTGTTCTATTTTCACTTGCAGTATCCTACAAATCAGTTTCACTCAACATCACCTTTTCTCTTTGTTACTTGTGGTGGTGGTGTCCTAAGTAAAATGGAAAATTTTAAAAGGATACATAATTTCTATTTTGACTTAAATTTATTCAGAAAATTCATAACATTAGTTGGAGCTTCAAACCTCATCAAATGGTAATTTTAACTTGATGGAATCTATAATTTGTTCATCATCTGATATTTGGATGACAAACGACATCTTGGCTGCACTTTTATCTTGAAAGCTAACATCTTTCCCAAAATACAGTCTATAGCTTCAGGAAAAGCCAATGGAACCATCTCACCATCCTGCACGTGCAAAGAGAAAAAGGTTAGAAACTTGGAATAAAGAAAAAGTGTACATTAGTTTCACAGACATTGACACAAGTATGCTACTGTCTGCATACATCTATCAATTGCTTTTTTAGCTCAGCAGCAGTTACATTCAACAATTGTACACACTCTTTGTCCCATAACACAAATGCACACTCTTTTTCTTGAGAAACTAGGATCTCTAATCTAAACCTGTGGAAAAAAAAAGGAAACTAACGGAGAAATGTCTAAGTGTAAAATGTATACACAAAATAGCCTAATAATAATCACCTTGCAACTGTTTCTGTATTACTTTTCCCACAACCTGAGCAAATATATGTTGTTTCGGGATCACCTTTAACATTGCACCTAGAGCATCCTTCGTAGCTCCACCCATTTGCAACAAAAAATTTCTCTATTTTTGCAAGTGTGACAAAAAAAAATTCCTAATTGACATATGAAATATAGCACTATATTAAATTCTTAATATAACATCCCACCAACTAAATTGAGATTAGAGACTATGTAAACAACAACTGTAACCCATACCCGATCAAATTCATTTATTTCCATCACTCTTGACTGGAGTACTCACAAAAAACTTGTCTATAGTAGAAGCTTAAAAAAATGATGAAATCTGAGAGATGCCTTGACTTAATGACTCACAAACAGGGACTTGAGTCCAATCTGCACTTTGAATGATTAAAACATTAAAACAAGTTATCTATTACATAGTATTATTATTACAAAAAAAAAAAAAAGAGAGTCTTTTACCTGTTCCTATATTGTTGGATCTCTACAATATTTTCATTGATGAGAAGCTTTGAATCATGGGCCTTGGATAATAATAGGATATTCACCTAATAAGCCGAAATTATATTCAGCCATCCACATATTGAAGTTGAAACTGATATTGCCAAAAATAGATAATAAGTAAATAAACTAAAAATCATTATTCCAACCTTTTGTGTCCTTTATCTTGGCTAGTGTTAGGATTATAATGGTAGGTCCAGTTTCATGTTTCTCCATAAAATTTGATAACTGCATTGCACATGCGTCCCTTAGAATGCAACTAAGGATGTTGCTCCTAAAATATAAATACTAGTAAGGCAAACACATGTGAAAAGGAAGGCAGTGGAAAAAGTATTAACACAAAATTTAACTGAAATCATAAAAATACAAACTTGAAGAGAACCATCATAAAATAGCAAGGCAACTGTACTTTAAGTTTCAGAAATCTAAAATGAAGTGTATAGTAAAAAAAATCTAAAATGTAGTGAAAAACTACAAACTTAAGAAGAACCATACCTTCAAGAAGGTTTTCATATATTAAAAAATATGAAGACTTAGAAACCGGTTAGAAGGTTGGAGCAACAATCCTTATAAATTTTAAAGCTTTCCTACTTGAAATAGAAAAAAAAAAAGAGAGAGCATCCATCAACCGGAGTTAGTATCATTCAAATGGTTTATATTTCAAATTTCAAATTCTTACTTGGCCTGCGAGTGTTGTTGTTGACTACCCTGTTTTTATGCGTAAATAAAAGAAAATACTACGATGTCTGATCGCGTCACACGTACGCTTCATTAAGCATTAACACATTGGTTTTTACACTGTCCTACACAAAGGTCAATAACCAGAGAGAGTTGACACGTGTAGTTCCAGGGAAGAGTTTTATTTGTGAGCTAGTTTGAAAATCAACAATTTGAAAACAGATCTTCTACATGATTGGCCAAATGTACCTCCTGCCTACGAAATTTATGACGTTGCTTCGTATTCTTCCCAATATGCCATGTGTGCCTTGTGTTTTTTTTTTTTTTTAATTTTTTATAAGTGTTTTGAATTCATTGTTTTAATTAGAAGTGATTATATTTTGACACTTAATCAATCATTTAAGGTGCAAACAATTTAAGAGTGTTTAAAAACAACAATTGGTAACCAGTGTGTTGGAGGGACTTTTGCTTCTGTCTGTGCAAAACCTATTTGCCCAATCCTGGACATACTGGGTGCCCGGACTAGAGAAAAGGTCGGATATAGAGAGAGTGGACGTGAGGCACGGCAAAAAGTAAAGGAAACCGGGGATTTTGTCCATTTCTTCGAGAACTGTAAGAGCTTCCCCGACAAGGACTGATAATGAAGCCTCTTCGCCGACAATGCTAGTTCGATTGGATGCGCTATTTCGACGAGCCCCTTAAGGAAAGCCCTACCAATTTGTTTTGTTTAGCTCTATTTCAAATTGAAAAATTATTTTTATAATAAATAAACATATAAATCTTTTAGAAATGAAAAAAAAGATGAATTTATAATAGGAATAAGAAATTATGCTTGTTGTGTGTAATATAAACATAAGATAATTATAAGTAAAACACACTGATGGAAATTCTAACAATTATTTGTGTGTACTTCTTGTAAAACGCACATAATTTACCTCATCTAAACAAAAACAAAAACACTTGTAAAAAATGAATCACAAAGCAAGGGTTGTCCATGTTTGTCAAATACCAAAGCACATAATGTTTTTTAAAAATAAAGCTTGTCATAAAGAAATACAAAATTCTTTAAAGTATTTGATCAAACACATCACTTACAAACATAAATGAGACCAACCCAACTTTTTTAAAAAAAATACAATATTATTTGCAGAGGATCGTTTGACTCTTAAAAACAAAAAAAAACTTGTAAAGAATGATTCAGAGAGCAAGAATTCTACATGTTTGTCAAATACCAAATCGCAAAATCTTTTAAAAAATGAATATTGTCATAAAGAAATACAAATTTCATTTAGGCATTTGATCAAACACATCACTTGCAACCACAAATGAGACCAACCTTCTTCTATGAAATATAAGATGGATAGAAGAAAAAAAATTAGATTGGATTTGATGTAATAATTTTCAATCTAAGCAACAATTGTAATATATAGTACGTAACTTTTTGTTATGAACTTAAATAAATTGATTGGAACATGACTAATGCATGCATGATGGAGAACATGTTAGAATTTCAATTCATATAATCATTGTAAGATAAAGATATAAGATGGATAGGAAAAATGAAAAAATTAGCTTGGAACAAAAATACCTATGTTATCAATAGCGGCCGGAGCGGCGTGGCCTGGCACCACTACACTACCCTCTGAAGCGGTGCGGTTTGGGATAGCGGCGATTGCGGCCGCGATGGGGGACGTGGCGTCGCGCCCGCGATTGCGGTTTCGCGGCCGCGATTTGGGTGGGCCGAGTAAAATGTCGAAAATGCCAAACATTTCACTCATTTATGTGGCTTTTTCGTTTTCTCCCTCCCGCGCGACCTCGGCTCGAACCTTCTCCCTTCCGCTAGACCTCGAAACTTCTCCCTCCCCGCGACCTCGAACGACCTCGAACCTTCTCCCTCCCTCCCGCGCGACCTCCGACGGCCATTTCTTCTTCTCCTCTGGCGGCTCCGGACTCCATCAAGGTTTTGAAGTTTTTCTTTTTCTTTTTTTTTCTTTCTTTCTTCTCCTCTCATTCTATATTGTTTCGTTTTGTAGTTTCTCACTCTCTCTAATTCTGTTTCATTTTTTTTCTTTTTTCTTTTTTCCTTTTCGTTTCTCTTTTTTTTTTTTGGTGTGTTTTGATTCTGCCATTCTGATTATATAACCTGTATTGACCCATCAATATGTGTATATTGTATTGACTAATCAATATATGTATGTGGTGAGGTTGACAGCTGTTGTTATAAACTATAACTCGAAGTTGTTTATTTCTCTCAAAACTTAAAAGAGGCACTGAGTTGCCTGGAACTGTTGATCTAACATATTATATCAGCAAGAGATCAGGATTTGTATATTATTTTTTTAAGATTTGTTTGACGTGGAGTGCCAGCTTTCACCCACTTCCATTCATATTTAAAAATAAATAAAAAAGTTAAATTTTTGTTTCTTTTTATTTTTATCTTTTTAATTTTGTTTCTTTTTTCTTTTTTGTCTTTTTAATTTTTTTTAAACCAGATTTGATATTCTCTATTTCTCTCTTAGTTTTTTATTTCTGTTTTTTTCCTTTCTTAATAGCATATTATCATTTTATTTGTTTATTTTGAATTTTAATTTGTGTTTGTCTATTTTGAATTTTAATTTCTAGAACTTTAGTTACATTTGATTTTTAGAGGGTTCAAGACTTACTTTATAAAAATGTTTCTTTAACTTTTATTGACATCTACTATTCTACTTTATATTTTGCTTAAAAGTTTTTATTGTTAATGATAATTAGTGCATGAATTTTTAGTTGTATTTCTCTTTTTCAGCTTATATATTTATATTATAAATTTTTTAATACATATATAAAAACATTGGAATAACGGTCATCCCGCTGCCGCTATCCCGCTATCCCAGTTTTGAGGGGCGGCCGCTCCGCTCCGCTATCCGGGATTGATAACTATGAAAAATACTAATTTTCAATCTAAGCAAGAATTGTAATATGTAGAAAGCAACTTTCAATTATGAACTTAAACTAAAGAAAACAAATGAAAATTTTATGCAAAACTAATGCTCTGTTAGTAAATTTTTCAGTTGTTTAGATCTTTTCTTTCAATTTATCCAAGTAACATTTATCTCAATTTTGTCATGCATCTTTTTGTTACTCTGAACCTTCATCTTCTACTCAATCATCAACTGTATTACTTTTATTGACTTCTATTTGTGTCAATGCTCACTTTTATAGAGGTCCTGCATCAAATTTTACAATTGAACATTCCATTGATCTTTTACCTGTTAACCTAATTCTACAATAAACATTAGTTTACATTTACTAAGTTTTTTAAAATAAATATAATTGAACTATTAATTATAAATAGGAGTAACATTAACAAAAGATAAGCAACAACAACCAAATATTGTATGTGAAAAATTCCAATTCTGTAAGATAATACCAAACCGATGGAATCAATTAACTGAAAAGTTCCATGTGAAAAGTAGTCTCAAAAGTGTCATAAATTTAAAAGTAAAATGAGAAATAAGGAAACATACCCAAAAAATTCATTTTGACATTTGATCAAATACATAATTTGTAACCAATAAAAGGTTTCATCTTTTGTCACGCATATGCAAATCTGCTAATAATTAGACTCAGTCAATTGAGGTAGGAATTAGCAACATTGAGAAATATGAAGGGTTCAAAGGAAAAAATTATGGAAATCATAACATAAAATGAAAGGAGAGCATTGCACTCTAGTCAGTTGTCAAGTAAATTAATAAGGGAAAGAAAAAAGTTAAGCTCAATAATATTTTTTTTCTTTTGGTGATAATACACCTCTGCTGAAATCAGGACTTAAACAATTGATCTACTTAAGACTCCATCTCTTGTTACGCATGTGCAAACCTATCAATAATTAGACTCAGTCAATTGAGATGAGAACCAACAATATTGAGAAACATGAAGGACCCAAAGTAAAAGATTGTAGAAATAATAACATAAAATGAAAGGAAATCACTACACTTAGCAAGTTTCTAGATAATTGTCAAGTAAATAAGAGAGGAATTATTATATCATCAGTAGTTTAGAGTAGAGTATCTATGGAAGGAAAAATTAAAATAATATTGGGATTTTATATTTTTGTAACTGGTTAGTACGATATCCTGTGTACACAGAAATATCACTGCTTACATATTAAAGAGTACGTATTAAAGAGAAACGTCTAAGAGGGATGAAAAAAAATGATATAATGAGTATTTAAGATTTAAAAGGAAATATTAATTTACTTATCAAAAAGGGAGTGCAATTAACAAGTTTTAATTTGAAAATATTGAAGTGTACTTATCGAAAAGGGGCTACAATTAGCAAGTTTAAATTTGGAAATATTT
Source organism: Glycine tomentella (assembly GCA_007407185.1). Lineage (NCBI taxonomy): Eukaryota > Viridiplantae > Streptophyta > Magnoliopsida > Fabales > Fabaceae > Glycine > Glycine tomentella. The sequence goes on from PYAF01003243.1 coordinate 2,511,679, forward strand.
GATGCAGTTATTACAAAGGGATTAGCAAATTTCGATTTTTCTATTAGCTTTTAACCCTAATTTTTGCCAAGTGTCAACAATCTAACTAGTAGTTTGCTTTTTTATAGATTTAATAGATTTTTCTTTACTTAGCCCTTCCCAATTACCCTTTTCGTATTTTGTAGTGGGTTATCTCATTAAGGTAGTGTGGTTGGCATGAATGAAAATGACAGAAAATTTTGATGAATGAAAAGAAAAAAAAAATAGTGAAAAGGAAGTTTAGGTACAGGAGATATGAAAATGTATGAAAAAGAAGAAAGTATTTAGATTAAAATGATTGAATTGAATAGGTAATAAAATAAAATAAATTAAGTATTTTTCCAATTTCAATTATGTATGTATTTTTTGGGAGAACAGAAACTTTAATTTTTTTATTTTTTATTTTTTACTTTTAAGATGATACGCTGGTCTTCTTCAGTTACAAAGAAAAAGGTGAAGGACACAGTCACCACCAGCTAGACGATTAATAAAAATTTGCAAGACAAAAGAATAGTCGATTATGCCACAAAGATATTCAATTATGCTTTCGATTAGATTATGGAAGGAAGATATTCAACTATGCATCAAAAGTAAAAATAAAAATAATGGTATCCTGTCTCTCACGAGTCCTACTAGATAATGGATAATTTTGGAATCTGATGAAAATCACAAGCTTCTTGTACACTTTCATTGCATTTCATGTCATTTTTGGAGTGAAAATAAAATGTGTGGACCCTCCTCCATATTTCAACAACTTTCCTAGCTCATTTTACTGGTAACATAACAATTGCATACAAATTTTGAGAACTAAGGTGGAAAAAAAAAGAACATGGAGACACATGACGAGCATAGATTGCACAACAATAAGGGCAAGGTGAAAAACAATGGGTGGAGGCACATGAGGAGCATATATATTAGCATTAATTAATGTATATCAGTTGTATAAGCATTAGATGGTGTCAGTTATATGAATGGGCATGTAAGAAAATCATAAATGTACGACGTCTAACGTGCCACAGTTGAGAAAGTTGCACCGTGCAACATTATTAATAATCATTGGATTCATCTAATATGCCGAGTTATATCGTATATCTGTCATACCAGATTATTCCTCTTTCAACTATCACCTGCAGCACGTCTCCTCCTCAACACCCACCACGTCGAAGCTGAGGGTGAATTGCCGAAACTAATGTAAGTAGCCTTGTAGCAATTTCGGTTTATTCTTCCCTCTCTTCTTCGTTTCCTTCTTCTTCTTTGGTTCTAAACGACAACGGCGCTCACATCAGCACCACCATTAAAAACTAAAACAAAAACTACTTACCCCATTATACAGAGGTTCCATGTGCTAGGTAAAGGAGAAGATATTGTAACAGCTTTAAATTTGCATAAATTTGCATATGTAAAGAATCTGTTTTCGAATTCAAATCCATTACCAATAAATCATTAAAACACAACTTTACCATTCTAAATCAAAAATCCCCTTGTGTGTTGACCTAAATCAGAAACAATGACACGATTCCGACGCCGAGGTGGGTGCAAAGTTATCCCATGGTCGTGTGTGTGACGATGGTGGTTTGGGTTGTGGGAAAGAAGATCTGACGATGACCACCTGTAAATCAGACTCAACATGCAAAAGAGAAAAGGAAAGAAGAGAGTGGAAGGAAAAAAAGGAAAAGAGAGAAAGAAAATAGCACCACCACCGTAAATTGTATCCGACAATGTTGCTCGGTGGAAGTGACACCGAAAAGGAAGTCTAGATAGACTTTCTCAACTGTGACTAGAAGTTGTCGTTTGACAGTTATTCTTCAGTTTAAGGATATTTCCACAATTGATTTATTATTTTGGTTACCATTATTGGATTTTAATATTTGATTTTATTATACTTTATCATAACAAAAAACTACATAAAATATGCATAATAGAAAGAAGAATTTCTATAGGTTTGACGGTTATTCTTCAGTTTCAGGCTATTTCCATAATTTATTTTTATTTAATTATTTATTATTTAGGTTACCATTCTGCATTTGAATGCATTTTAGTATTTACTTTTATTATACTTTATTACAACAAAATAAAACTACAGAAAACCTGCATAATAGAAAGAAGAATTTCTATAGGTTTTTAAACCAAAATATCTTTTTTAAACGATATATATAAAAAAAGTTGTGAAGTGTGGGGGGGGGGGGGGGGGGAAAAAAAA
>PYAF01003243.1:2529159-2547615 GCA_007407185.1 Glycine tomentella
ATTGTTATCTTTGTAATCCTACTTTCATAGTGGATGTTTTCTGGACTAGTGTCCCGTGGTTTTTACTCCTCACATTGAGAGGGTTTTCCACGTTAAAATCGTTTTGTGTTCTCTGGGTGATATTATTCTGCTTCTATAATTTCCCATCTCCTCACAGCATTAATCGCTTCCGCAAATAGATGGGGTTACTGACCCAACATTTTGTTTACTTTTTTTTTTCTAACCGATAAAAAGTATGTTTCTGGTTTCCGGTTCTTACACGTGTGCCATTGATGTGTGTCACACTTGTCGATTCTTTCTTTCATTATAGTGTTGTGTTTGATTTCTGATTTTTCTTTTTCGTTTTTATAAAAATACTGTTCACAAACTTGTGGTTAATTAGGTCTAAGAGGCTCACCAACCTTGATTTGTCACTTTTCTTTATAGAGGAAAAAACAGAGTTCAAACTGTTTTGCTAACCAGCATGTTTTGTTTATTCTGAAATCTAGGGGTACAAGTGATGTCTGATATAATAGAAAGAAATATATATATATATAGATCATAAATAAAGGTAGAGTCTGTGGGCATGAAATGTCTTTAGACACAGAATAAATGGACGTTTAATTCACTCTCACACACACGTTTGGTTAGCTTATATATACTTATCTGGTTTAGGTTTTAACTATATTTAATTATAAAGGCAAACTTGTCTTGATAAAATTTCCTGTCTTAATTATTTTTCTGGAAAGTAAAAGTCAATTTCCAATTTATGTCTAATCTGTTTGTCAATTATGAGTAAAGCTAAAGATTTGTTTATTCAATGGCAGGTAAAACCTATATATTGTTTCAATGGAAATCATTTTACACTCCTATGATCTACCTTGATCTAAAGGAGCATTTTTCTTCAAGATTTTATTTCACCTTATTTAGTGCACTTGAAGAGCAGACATATTTGTTGTAGTTTAATTCGCCAGCTAGCATTTCCTTATGTATTCTTTTACATATATATTTTCCTATACTCTAGTTAGTATCTTCCTAGGCAAGGATGGATCCACACCAGGGCTGTAGATACTTCAAGTATGGGTATATTGTTAGATTGGTCAATTAGTGCCTAGGTTTTTTAGCATAGGATTAGTAATTTCCTTGGATATATTAATTTGAACTAGCTAGCAATCAAATAAGATGTACCTCTTCAAATGCATTATTTGTTTCCAACATATGGTATTGCAAGTCCTTTTCCTAGAGTTCACCTGAATATGATTATTGTTGTTACTATTGATCTCATAATGAAACCCACTAGCAACAGATGACGTGCCTAGCCACTGTTGTGTCATGTGAGACTGTCTGAAAGATTATTAATTAATATAACTTACATTATATGTCATAGTCAAGCTACATATTAGAGCTTGATTGGATTAGTCAATGAAGGTGGAAAGAAACTGATTCAGTTAGAAGAGGAGTGTTGAGGGTACTTGGGTAGTTGAGTGGAGCCAAAAGCTAACCAACACACATAGATCAGTTACCCGTTGATGTAGGCCTAAAAACTCCTAACTTTTTTTTTTTTTAGCTTGTGTCACATTCATCTGAGTCAGAATCGACTAATATCCTACCCTACTTTACCACATAAGTCTTACAAACTTTGCCTTTGTATGGGGACAAGTTGTCAAATCTTATGTTTCAATAATGTAATATTGCCCTTTTGTTTTTTGTATTGTTTCCATGTATCTGTCTAAACGACAGAAGAAAAATTTTACTTGTGGAAAATGACATCCATGTTGTGTAGCTAACTTTATTCCTTAATTACTTGGCCCACTGAAAACATTTGTTAGCTGATGGTTTCTTTCTCCAGAATGATTGAAAATGGCCAGAAAACGTTTTTGCATATTAAAATTGTTCTTGAACTTGATAGGTGAAAGTGACTTCCTAGACAAAACTATTTGAAGCACTTCAAGTGTAGTCTTTATTGAATTAACTAGTACACATGATTTTGATCGATTCTCCTCCATCATTTTTTTTATGTCGCCAGCATAACCGACCATTTATTGTTGATCATACCTTTGTTTTTGTTTTAGCTTTTTCGTTATGATAGATATATTAGCAAACAAATACAGTAACTGCTCTTCCTTTCGAGGCAATTTAAAGATCGAGCATATTTAATGGAGCCTGTCTACCAGAGCAAGATTTGTCCTGATTTTGGTGGACAACTATATTAGTTGATCGCTTGAAGCATGGTGAACCATTTGACTAGAGCATGACATGATTACACCTATGTTATGTTTTTTTTTTTTTTTTTTTTTTCCAATAACACTGCAGTGTATTCAAATTAGTAGTTTGCTGACTCAAGTTTGGTTTTCATAAATAAGATATTAAATTTAAGTTTTGAAAATGAGAAAAAAAAAGATATTAAAAGAATTTTACCTCAAGTATAAATTAATTAAATTTAGTTGAAATTTAAGGTGGTTTTGAATACTTATGAAGACTGAAAATTTATGTTTTCATAATGTCTAAGTTTCATTTTCCAAAAATAAATATTTTTAATATTCTCTAAAATTAATAAAAAATAATTATTATTTCCTAAACATAAATTGAACTATAAATGCAAACCATCAACTTGTAAAAAGCAGAATATATTCTGCTTCCATAACTGCACTATAAAAAATCAGTTAAATATAATTTTCCAAAATAGAAAATGAAATTGTTATTACATTTTATTATTTTAGAAGCAATCATATATTTCATAAAAAAAATGAAAATATGAAGGATAAAATTGAGAACAGGGTTAACAAAAATGCAAAAATAATACACATTTTTTTGGTTGGACATTTTTTGTTCTAACCGGGGGACCCACGCAGAGTTTTTGGGTCAATGGACCACATATGGGACAATTTGAAACAACATGTTTTCTTCTTATTAGGCTGATTCCATTCATTATTAGTTGGGCTTGGAGCCCATGACAAAATTAGGCCTTATTCATTAGCTTTTTTTATGCTCGCTTGGTTTGTGATTAATAAACATGGAACACAAGTGGGCCCGAAAGAAAAATGATTGTTCAATAATTATTTGTTGATATATTAATTAATGTGATATTATGTTGAAGCTTTTCTATTATTTAATTCTTCCGTTTGTTTAATAATCGATAAAATTTGTTATTATGTTGATTCAGATCTTTATTACTATTTTGTTTCCCGGAAATTAGCGACTGAAAGAGTTGAAAGGAATTACCGCCAGAGATTTCAATTAAATATGAAATATTTATTTCTTCTCCTTGTCACTTTCAAGGTAAATCAAAGCATGCTCAAATATCTTTTCTCTTGTTATTCTTGTTGACACTAACGTTACGTTTAAGCAGCAGTTTTCGAAGAAGTAATCTAACTAGTAATTTTTTCTTCCTTTTTTGATGTAAATTTGTGGTATATATTAGATTATCAAGAGGAAGTTCACACAGCTTCGGGAGGCTATGGGGTTTCAAACATCACATAGCACTAAACGGATACCGCAGTCAATTTTCAAAGCAAAGGAGGACTCAATTGATGCTCATGAAAATTCATTAATTCAAAGGACTACACTGAACTTCAATGATCACACCCAAACCAATTCCATGTTCACTCTCTCTGGCTATAATTCATGGGTGGTAAGTACCAACCCAGTAAGCACAATATGATCATTTTCATTTGTTTTGACTTTAAAATAATTCTTTAAGATTTTTGGATTAAATTATTCTCAAGTGATAAAAAAATCTACTATATCATATTGTCATTAATTACATACATGATACACAAAATCCTCCCTTTCCTTAAAAAAACAAAAAAAAACAAAAACAAAAGTAAAATAAACTTTTTTATAATAAAAAATAATAATTTCTTTAAACACTTTTGTTCTTGCTCCCTCACCGGACACTTCAATATCATTATGGTGTATTTGGTAGAGAGAACAAAAATAATGTCAAAGAATTTTTGTATTTTTTTGTGAGACTCACATTTTATACTTTATTTTTATTCAAACATTTCTCTTTTACTTTTATCTTTTTTATTTTCATTATCTAAATCAAATACATGATACAATAAATTATAAATTCTTATATAAAAGATAAAACGATTTTTTTAAAGTGGGACATATAGACCCAAGCAACAAATACAAGAGCGAACAATTTGATTAGTTTGATGAAGATACCGTGCACTTGGGGTTTTTCCACATCATGTTATATGATATTTGTTTGTGTGACTAGGTAAGGCATCCTTCTGCATTGAACACATTTGATAGGTTGATGAAAGGGGCCAATGGGAAGAGGATCATCGTTTTTTTGGACTACGATGGTACCTTATCACCAATTGTAAATGACCCTGATCGCGCTTTCATGTCTGATGAGGTAATTAATTAAATACTTTTTCTATCCTCTTCCTACTAATTGTCGTATATAACTTCTAATAGAGTCCATTTTGTGTATAATGTAAATGGCAGATGCGTGCAGCAGTTTATGAAGTTGCTACTTACTTTCCAACAGCAATAATTAGTGGAAGAAGCAGAGATAAGGTAAGTTGATCAATATTCGTAGCCGAATTCGAGTTATAAGTTTACTTTTTTCTTTCTTTATTTAATTTTCTCCTTATTTTATGGTTTAGGTAAAAGATTTCGTGAGGTTAAATAATTTATATTATGCTGGGAGCCATGGCATGGACATAATGGCACCATCAATGCCAGTTACATCTTCTCACGGCAAGCATTTTGACATTGCCCGTAACACAAATGTGAGTAACTCGGTGCTGACAATTATTTTGTTGAACCCTTTTAAGACTGCGTATTTTTTTAAGGAAATAGTTATATAAACAAAAAGATAATTAAATATTGAATTCTATGTAATTTTTTGTAAAATAAAGTTAAAAATATGTTATAATCATTCTTTTTACTGTAATATATGTATGTTTGTTTTTTTCCTGCAGTATATGTATGTGTGTTATAACTTATAACCATAAATTAGTGAGAATTTTCTTTTTGGGTATAAACCATGTACGACTTTTATAATATAAATGTGTCACTTGTCACTGTTTTTTATTTTCTTAAATTAAATGTCACTCTTATCATTAATGTTAATATTTTCAATTTTTAGGGCACTGAGGTTCCCTTTCAACCTGCGAAGAAGTTTTTGCCTGCAATTCGAGAGGTCAGTAAAATTACACAGGGCCATTTTATGGTTTTGCGTATTAATCTTTCCATCTTTCTCATTCCTTGATTTAATTGGTTCTTATGTACAGTATATAGTACTTAGAATTTCGACCACTAGCTCTTAAAAGATGAAATAAAATATTTTGCTTTCCAATCATTTACTATCGATGATGTAGTTTAGAGTTCAAGAATTATTACTCATATTTTTTCTTATTAAAAGTAAAAACTGGATGTGTCTTTTTTCAAAATAAAATTGGATGTGTTAAATAATAAATATAAAATCAAGGACTGTTAGTATATTAGATAATCAACAATGGTTATTACAAGTGATAATGATTTGGATTTCTTAATCAAGTAATCCATAATTCAAATCTTAATTGATCATTGAGTATGAAATAAATCGTGGTGAGAAAAAAATAATTACTTTGTCTGTGTTCGAAGTCCCCAACAAAGATAAGTTATTGTTCTTAAAAAAAATAGCATGTTATAATATTAGATAGAAATTCTTCATCACTTCAAAGTTTAAGATCTAAGAAAGCTCAAAGACCAATTATAATAATTAAATATCCATTATCCAGCAATCTAAATAAATAAATAAATAATCTGTTATGTCTTAAATTAGTAAATGATACAAGAGAATGCCTAATAAACTCAAATTCTTCCCTTCCATCAAACACTTTTATGCATAATATACGTACTCTGTCCAGTATACAAAAAATTGAATGAATGGATTTATTGTAAGAAAAACTGCTTAATTTGGCATAAATATGGTTCAATTATTACTGGTAAATGTTATGCAAGTTGGAGTTAGAGGGGTCAAATTTAACAGTTCAATATGTTACTGAATGATTGACTGTTTGTGCCAACAGATAATAAGAGTCCTAAAGAATGAAGTAAAGGAAATAAAAGGAGCAATGATAGAGGACAACGGATTCTGTCTCTCTGTACATTTCCGGCAGGTCCAAGAAAAGGTAACCTTTAATTTCTAATTTCTTATCATTCTTTTCTTTCTTGGCATTTCTCTTTTCCTCATTGATTGATAATATTGAATTTAGTGAGCAATATTTATTCTCCTATTTTTTTTTTTCAAAGTATCTCTAGATTTAAAGGTAACGAATGATGTTTAAATCCAGGATTATGATGTTTTGGAAGAGAAAGTGAAGTCTGTGCTTGAAAATAATCCACAATTTTGCTTAACAGAGGGTAAAAAGGTATCCCAAATGATATACATTTTTAACTCTATACCTGTTTATGATAGACTCAATTCTATTGGTTTTGAACAAAAGCACTGAATACTGTTTATTTGTAGGTTATGGAAATAAGGCCATCTATAAAGTGGAACAAAGGAAATGCTGTAGAGTATTTTCTTGACACATTAGGATTAAGCAGTTGCAGTGATATCCTTCCTGTGTATATTGGCGATGATAGAACTGATGAAGATGCTTTTAAGGTATACGCTTACTCTAGTTCTCTCTCTTGTCTGCAACATTCTTAACCTTTACATAATATAATTAGATTCATTACAAGAGAATAGCTAAGAAATTTTATATTCTCCATACTAGGACTAAAAGTCAAGGAAATGGTTTGTGTCATGTTAAAGTCATTAACTCAATCGTTTAAAAGCATACTTGAGCAAAAATAAACTGTCTGGTGGGATGATAAGATAACTTCTGTTTCCATTTTTCTTTTCTATTTTCCTAATTAAATGTTATAACTTATTTTTTTACTGCTTTTGTCAAATTTCTGCAGGTCATACAGAGTAGAGAGCAAGGTTGTCCAATTATAGTGTCTTCAATTCCAAGAGAAACTAACGCTTTATACTCTTTGCGTGACCCATCTGAAGTACTAATCTTTTTGTCGCGGTTGGCAAAATGGAGGAGAACCTCTTACTAAAGCATGCCTTTAAATTTTGGTTAAGGCATCGATCATCATCAGAGGGAAAATTTTGCAGTGCATATAGTTACTTAACTCCCACGATGGATTTGTTGAAGTGGGATGAATGTTAATTTCTTTTTTAGTAGTTGGTTTGTAAAATAACCAAAATGTATATGTATATTTCCAGCTTGTAAAAAGGGTTCCAAGAAAGAATAACTTCTTTTGACATCAAGACATTCATGATAACATTTCAAAGGCAGTAAAAGCAGAAGTTTAAATAAAGTCTTTCATAATATTTGACAAGGAATAAATTGTGTATACATTAATTTGCATACTCAAAAACACGCCCCAGATAATGGGGATGGTAAATTGAAGATAACACATACTCTCTTTTCAGCTACATGAATCCCTCTTCATGCCATCTTTGAATGACACACATGTAGGGAGGACATATGAGTAATCTCACTATTATCACACTCTCTTTGTATAAATGGTTCACTTTTTCAAGCTTCACCCTAGTAAGGGAGGCACAGACAAGGAAAGGAAAATATTTCTGGCCAAGCAAGTAATCAGCATCTCCGTTTAATGACCGAATGTCCCTCTTTTCGAACCCTGTTGAATGCAGCAAATCATCATAAATTATCAGACGAAATACTGATAAAAAGTCATCTACACATATTGCTGATAATAACTAGTAAATCTGTCGCAATCACATTCTTATGAACCTAACCAATTATTGCTAGCCACAATCTATACACACATGGTATATTATTTTGTTCTGTCTTCCCTTTTTTTTTCCATGTAATGTAAATCATCACCAGAGCTTGTTAGACATTACAGGTTTAAATAAACAAACTCAAGCCCACTGCCTAAGAAACTACTCTAAAGAATTGATTTGATTGAGCTGATCAAGCACAAAGCAAACTGAGCTACTTGGGATTAGTTATTTAGTTTGTTTTATAAGCTTGAATTTAGTATCCAACCGTTTTCTATATCGTACAGGCTATAGAAGGAAACAAACTGACATCAATGAAATTCTACAAAATAGATTTTCTGTGCCTCTCAAATTAATAATTTCATCTTATCTATCATTTATCGAAGGGGGTGTTAAAGATATAAGCACTAAGGGGTGGGAGCAGAAAAGGAAATAAAATAAAATAAAGCATTACCTAAGGATTTTTTGACGACGAGGGCTGCTGTGTAGAAGAACTTTTAGAATCTCTTCCAGTTCCAAAATTTGGCACCTTACTAGTACCACTATGTGAGCTTTCACCTTGATTTGATGATTCATTTGAACCTGAGAAATGGTCCAAGAGAACAAAACACAAGCTACTTATTATAATCTTGGCCTATATTTTCTTATCATTAATTGGATACTTATTTTAATCAAGATAAATGTTGATGGAAAAAGGGTAGTAACAATAAATCTCACTAGTACCAAGAATTGGTGGTGGATAAATATCATATGGTTCGTTGGCCGCATAGAAAGAACAACATACCTGGATTCTCAAATTTGTACTGGCCAAGGCTAGGAAACATTCTCTCTGAATTCAAAAACAAATTTTGTTCCCTTTCACCATTGTTATCCTTCCTTTCACCTTTCTGTGACGATTCATTTGAACCTGAGAAATGGTCCAAGAAAACCAAACACAAGCGTACTTATACTTTTTTTATCATATGGATACATGATGAGAGTTGATGAAAAAAGGGGCAGTTACAATAAATCTCACTTGTACTATAAGAATTGGTGGTGGATAGATAAATGTCATATGGTACATTGGCCGCAAAGAAAGAACCACATACCTGGATTCTCAAATTTGTACTGACTAAGGCTAGGAAACCTTGCCTCTGAATTAAAAAACAAATTGTGTTCCCTTTCACCATTGTTATCCTTCCTTTCATATCTCTGATATTCGATGTAACGATTTTGTTGAAGACAATTTCTCCTCCAAAACCTCAGCTGAAAAATTAAATATGGAAAGCATGTTATGCTCTATAAAATGTTTTGAGACCTAATCTCACAAGCAACATTTTCCCCTAGTGAGGCACTGACACAACAAACCAAACCAAACGCATGACTACACCTTCATACTAGAAATGATGGTTTAGATATTAACCTCATGATAAGAACTTGAAGGCTTTGGAAAGAAAGTCCCAGTCCCGTCACTAAATCTTGGAAGCCAAAAACCAACACTTTGATTAGTATTCCCACGCAAGCGAGAAGCACGTTGAGGCAGCATCACTCGAACTGGGGGATGAGCATGCTCCACAATGTTGAAGTCACCTTTAGGTTTCCCATACCATGGAAATTGTTCCCTTAAATGCATTGGCAGTGATTTTGGATTCTTACAAAACCTTCCATACTGAAGATTCAAATAATGTGTTTCAAAGTCACCATCCAATATATCATAATTGGTGGCTGAAGAAGTAGTTTCAGTATTGTAGAATGGGAACATGGTAGGAACTTGAAATGATGGACCAGAGGAACCACCTTCAACTGGTGGAAAAATTTTGTTATCAATTACACCTCTCTGACTTGAACCTAATTGAAGAGCTTGAACTCTTGAAGTGGTTGATTCAGTACTTGTGTTCTCACGCAAGTCAGTGCCTATAGTTGATTGACCAATCCAGTTTCCATGAAGCACCCCGAATGAGTTTTCATGCATGTATCCTGAAGCTAAAACATGGGGTGGTGGTGGTGGAAAAGGTACATCACTTGAATTCACATTCACTGGTTCTTGCTGATATTCATTCAAATTAGGAAACCCAAACTCCTCCTGATGCTGATGCATCAGCATTGCCTCATCAGCAGGAAAGACATTTTCATAATTGACACCAAAGCCATATTCATAATCATAATAATAACCACTTGAAGTATTTTCTGGGTCAAATGCATGTTCACTTCTCCAATCATCTGAAATCTGCCCATATGATTGCTGAATTTCGGATGAAAATCCGGTGTTGTGGTGATGATGGGATGGAGCTTCACCATACAAATGAGAAAATTCTGAACTGGAATAAAACCCAGGAAAGTGATGCATGTCATGGGCTTCATTTGATGAATATGTAGGACTTTGGCCTCTATTAGCAAGTGCCTTACTGTTCATGGTATGAGCTGCAATTACATCAGAAGTTCCAGACATTTGCTTTGATTCTTCTGAATGATTATCAGGATTTTGGGAAACACCACGAGGCTGCTCAACCGCATATTCATGGCTAGTTGCAACATTTTTATTCCTTATATGCAGATTATAGCTTTTTGTATCGACCCAGTAACCATTGCCGTTTCTGTCCCACGTATTCTTGAAGAACAAATCAAATTCAGCTATGATGTTATCTTCTGTGCAAGCCAGCAACCTCTCTATCCGCTTAGCACCGAAAGAAAATGCACCTTTTATCCTACAGAAGTTACCTGCAAAGTATATTATATATAATCAAACAATCAGATAAGAGACTTAGAAATCCAAGTAAAATGGAAAATTAATAAGCTTCTTAAGCAAACGACACATAAATAAATAAATAAAATAAAGGATTTTTTTTTATTTTTTTTTAAAAAAAAAACTCAGTGTAATAAAGCTACTTTAAAGATACCATAGGTGGAGCACCGAAGAGAGACCACAAAAATTATCGGCTAGCCTGTATAGCTCTAGACATATATATGGATGATTGTTGCAAATTTAACACAGCATTAAAAGGGTATCTGAAATTTGCCATAGTTTGGATGCATTGTTATTATTTGCATCATAATCTAAAATTGTTTGTAAAGATAATTTTTTATTTATCAAAAGTTCCATTTATGGAGAAAATGTATTTATCAACCAAAATACTACATTTAAAGGAAAAGAATATATTGTAGACACAAAAATAATGCAACTTCTATCAAGGGAAATAATCATGCTTTTCCCCCATTCTAGCTACACCTTATTTCTAGTGCAATAGAAACATCATCATCTTCAGGAAAAAGAATCAAATTAAGTTACCTCGACTGATGCTACGTCCCAGGTTATTGTTAGCACGCAGTGGATCTACAATATTCAGGTGTTTACAGACAAAAGGTTGGTCTCTGATTTCTCGGTTGCTAAGCTTAACGCCATAGTTGGACTCGCATAAATCAAGGAATTTTTCACTCAGTAGTAATTCTGGGCAATTCTTTCGTGCATATCGTGGAGGCTCAGCTATCATGATTTCGGATTCATGAAAGTGGAAAAGAAAAAGGGTCATCAACCATAATTCATAGAATATGTTAACACTGATATGATGGACACAAAGAAAAAGTGGCGTACCTTTCATATTAGGCAATGACCTAATAAGCACCGGTCCTCTCAAGCTAATGCAATACTTGTTCCAGTCAAATTTACTGAAGAAGTTCAGAAATTGAAAAAGTACCTAAGATATGCCAACAATAGGATAAGAATAACGTAAGTTTAATTTCAGTGAGTGTATATATACATATACACACACCAAAGCAAACAATAATATATATATAAAAGCAAAAAAGTTTGTCACCTCAAGGGGTCCTGCAAACGTGTAACTATAAACATTGAATAAATATATGATTAAGATTTCCAACCCGTAGGTTGAAAGGAGTCCGTGCTGAGATCCCAAGATGCGACTCTCATAGTATGACCAAGCTTTGATCAATATAATACTTTCTTTGAATAAATGTTTTTTTCTTATTAAATTGTCAACCTGCAACACACAATTACTTGTTAGAGATTTTTGAAAAATAAATAAAAAAAATAAAAATAGAAGCTTGACGAGCAGACGAACTTAGGTCAGAATGAATGATCACCTCCTCAAGAAAACAAAGTGTACCTAAACCAGCAATCTGATTGAAAGATATGTCAACTACAAAGTTTTCGATTAAACACTTTATAATCTTCACCTGCCATGAAACAATAATAAGAATTAATACATGAGAGTAGGTAAGAATGTAGCAAATAAATCCGGAGAAACAAATAATTTTATCAATTACCAAATGAGTGGGAAAAAAAGATGATCCATATTTTATATTCAGATAAAGCAGATATGTTAGAAATTAGAGCAAGCTTATAATATTTCAATGATATCAATGAATGTAGCGTTCAGTTATACCATACGTAAAAATGAAAAAATAAAATAAAATTACGTACCTCTGCCTGGATATACTGAATCTCTTTCACATGAAACTCCGAATCCTCATTCCTCCCTTGATTTTCCAAAATATTCCGTACATCTTGGATCAGACGGTCTTCCGAATGTTGGTTTTCAACAAACACTGCTAGATCAATATCCCCATCAGGTAAGTAGGTCTTCAATGGTACGGACCCAAATGTGAATACCTGTGGTTCAAATTAAAAGGAAGTACATCATTAATTTACACAAAGCATTAGACATGATAAAGCTTTTCTGAGGTTTATTTTCTTCTCTTTCATACTTTCCTTCCATGTGTTTAGGGAAAGGCACATGAACAACGTTAAAAAAATAGATGATTGAAAGACCAAATATTTCTATACAAGTATTGTTCTATTCCACATGGTTGCACCATACTTTTACTCTAACCTTGTCATAATAAAGCTTGCAGTTGCAAGTTAATTAATAGAAACAAGAAGCATGGATTTCTGTGGCAATGGAATGTAGAAGTGAGAAGGAGAGAATGCATGCAATGCAAAACATCCCTCACGTGAGAGTCATATAGAAACAAGAAGCACGGATTTCTGCCTAGGTAGGGACATAACAATCTATAATTTACATCTTACTTGACAAGTTGAAAAGGGCATTTAGGAACCAATTGAAACTCAAGAAAAAAATATATTAAGACTCATATATTGTTTGTTTGGATATAAATTTTTCTAGAAGTATGTCTAGATAAAGAAAGTAAGTAGAAAAAAATGAAATGAGTTTTTCTATAAATTAAATTGAATTTTTCATTAGTTAATTTGTAGATGTCATTTCATCTTTTAGAGAACTATATTGGTGAACTTTTAAAAATTAGTTAATGGAGAGTTTATTTTTACTTATGAAAAATGTCATCTCAGTTTTTTCTTCTTATTTTCTTCTTCTATAAATGCTTTTAGAGAAATTTATCTATACATGCTCATAATAATACAAGCTTTTGTAATAGTAGATGAAAGTAGCAATAACTTGTCTTTAAAAAAAAAAGTCTGAGAAGTAGCAAAGAAGATTTGAAGTACTAAATGCCTATTAGATCAATTTTTTTTTTTTGGTGTTAAGAACATCTACCAAAGTTTGAGTTGATTGCTGTGCAGTAATGTAATCAAACTTTTGGATAAATTTTTCCATTTAAGCTTACTCAAATATTTCCAGAAATTACTTTCTGCTTCTGAACAAGTTACATTTGAAGGTAAATGGTACAAAAATATTTTCTAAATTGCTAGAAGGATAGCCTTATATTAGTTTATAAGCAAATTCATTCAATCCTGCTCGTACGGCATGACAAAATCGATATTTCAATCAATAACCTACAGTTAACAAAGAATCTATAATCACAGTACACAAACATAATTGGAAAGGCCCAAGATTGCACCAACATGATAAAGTTAAAGTATAATTAATTATTTGATATCAACTCTATATAGTTGATATCAAAGTGGGAAATCGAGGACATATATAGCTATTTTGGACATACAGCCACAATTGCAATCACAGTGACTTAAAATACCTTCACACATTGCGGCCAAAATCATATGATTGCTGCTATAATTAATCATACAAGCATATTTATATTAGCAAAATAAAGGGAAATCGTACGAAAAAAATGTAACAAAAACTGAAGCAATTAACAAGGAAACTATGAAGCATATAGTTTTGGCACCTGACAAGGGACAGAATTCATGATCAGGCATCGTAGGTTAGATACGACAGCATTTCGATGTGCTTCTGATGCATGGTTTGGCTGAATTTGTGCAATCAGCTCTGCAGCTCTAGCTTCGGCTCGTGACCATCTTTTCTGGTCAAGCACCTTGGGAAAATAAGGTGCTTTACTAGACACGATACCGATTGGAATACAGTTACTAACACTCCCCATAATGCAAATATTATCTATCTGACTCGTAATAGTCCCTTCACAGTATCTGCTTATCAACAAAGGAAAGTGAGAGAATTGGCATCATATGTCTCAAAAATCAAAATCAAGCAGTTTAAGAAGCTACAGTGCTACACAAGTGAGTGCGTAGTGTTCAGTGTCACATGCTGTTTGTCATGGTCACTTCAACACAATGAAAAAACAAAACTATTTTTTTTTTCGAAATAAATATTTTAAAAACCGAAAACATAAAAACAATTACAAGATATATCTTCTATTTTTTCATGTATTTTATTCAAGTATTGATTGACAAACTATTAGAAGATAAAAATAATCTCAAGTGACAAATACTTTCAAATATACTCGGACAAATAAAATGTGGAGAATAAAAAACTGTTTTTAAAAACAATACACAAACAATGGCTAAGATTAAAATTAATGGACACATATAGGGGGCATCTGTAGCTGCGCATAAACTAGAAGTTATATCACTATAATGACGCTACAATATTATATTATAATAAGTACTAGAAAATAGTTCAAATTACAAGGAAAAATTAATTTATAAATAAATAAAGGAGTAATAATATTACACAAACTTATTCGAACATACTCCTCACATACTCTAGTTATAAAACACCGGCACATAATAATTTTTTTTTAAAAAAATAAATAAAAAAGATACATTGACAAAACCTATATTAACACAAATTTCACATTAGATAATAACATGTTGTATCATAACTTTAACATATATAATGATAAGAAAATATAAGATTGATTAGGTGGTTAAAAAAGAAGAAAAAAAAAAAGTCACATATTTGATTATTTTAGAAAAAAATTAATATTTATTAATAAAAAATACATATAATGATCCATGTCACACAAGTCAACTCAACTCAACTATTCTCAATAAAAAATGGATCAAGTTAGGCTAAGCCATTTTTGTATTGGATTGAATATTTCAATCAAGCTCAATCTTTGAAAGGTTATGGATTGGATTGAGTTGAGTCATCAACTCATTCTTTAAAAAATAAAATAATATTTTTATTTTTTTAAAAAAATTCAAATGTTATAATTAAATATTTAAAAAAAATGTTATAAAATTAATACATTAATAAAATATTTAAGATATGATAATAAAAAAGAAGAATGTTAAATGTAGTTAAAGAAAAAAAAAAGAGTTTAAGGATTAAATGAATCAATGACCAATCAATATAACCAAAAAAATTCGCAATAGATAATTAATGGGCGGAATAAATTGGTTGATTAAAATTTTCAATCCAACCTAATCCATTTAAACAGGTTAGGCGAGATAGACCCATTGGATTGATCCGTTTTGATACCCATCATCAACCTTCCAAATAAATCCAAAGTACCAATAAAAATATAAAAACATTTTCAAAATTTCATGAAGATAAATATTTAAGCAGATAAGTACTCTGAAGCCAATAAGACAAAGGATCCAGATGGGGTCCACCTCTCAATCCTGTCTCTTTCTTACATTGTTTTACGGTTAGAGGGAAAAATGGCTTTTCATCATGAAATTTTATACTGCTAGAAAAACTCAAAATATTTTTATGTTCAATTGATGTAGATAAAAAAAATTATATCGTCAGACAGAGTATTTTAGATCTTAACCAAAAAAAAGAAGAAGACCGACGAGCATTTAGAAAAAAAATCATTTATTTTTCACAGTCCAACAAAAAACAGGAATTATAAATAAACAGAAAAAATAACAACTGATATTCCACCATTCAAGCTGAACAAAAGAAAAGGAAAACAAATTAAACACAAAACACATACACAAAAAGAGTGTGGTTGACAGGGAGAAATGAAGAGGCCGATCCGGAATTGTTTGTAAAATTGGAGTGATAAAAACTTGCATGCAAATGAGGCAGATTTTATAGGCTGTGAAATATGAGACTGAGGTATGATTCTCAGTGACTGTGACAAAAGTGAAAAAGAAATAGGAAAAATGGTCACATTTATAGCACCTTAACTCAGGAAGTAGCAGAGAGGATTGAACCTGGATGCCAAACAAACAACAATTAATTACCTCCGTATTCTAAGTTCAAAAGTAATACTTTACTAAAGAAAAAATACTTACCTTACATCATCCTTATATTATATTTATGATTGTAATGAATTTAATTTTACTTACCGTTACGTTGTTGACTTTTTGGCTACATATTACACGGTTCACTTATTATAAGTAAATAAATAATATTATATAAATATAATTTTTGAGATAATTATTAAAAAGTCATCAGTTTCATTATGTATGATAATTAATTTATGATTAAATAAGAATGTAAAATATCCTATAAATATTAGCAATATAGTATTTAATATATATTTTTAATACAGATTTTATTATTTATTAAAATTTATTAAAAAATTAAAATAATAAATGAAGATTATTATATAAAATGTGAGACTTGCAAAAATTAGTTAATTTTATTAATTTTAATTAATAGTAAAAATAATTTTAAAAATATATTAAATAATACACTGCTAATATTTCCCAAAAATATTTATACAGTTAATGTATTTTAATTAAATTTTTTATAATACTTTTTTCTATTTTTTCATTGCAATACTTACCTTATTTTACGTTTTCCTATTCTTTATTCTTGTCTTTATCATTATTAATTATTATATACATTTTTATACAATTTTCTTGTACAAAATTAATTTATTTCAAAAAAAAGTTAAGAACTAATATGGAATATTGGAAATTGTTACTATCCGCAAAAGAGAGAAAAAGAAAGAGTAGGTGAATAGATTTTTTTCCTTATAGTTTCAGTTATCAATGTTTGGTGAGGCTTAAAAAATAAATAAATACCGTATCTTTTTATATTAATTTTTTATGACAAAATATTCTATACATTAATTAAATAATTTTTACACTATTATTTAATTACAATTAACACATATGATAAATTTTTTAACATTTACAATTCTAATTTAAAAGATATATCTATCGTAGTTTTTTTTTTATTGATTCACAATATAAAATTTCTTACAATAATAATACATAGAAATTAAATTCATTTTTGTTACATAACTATAGAAATATTTCGTTGGATAGGTGCATGAGAATTTAGATTTGATCTCATTATTATCATAGTGTACCAAACGAAATTTATAAAAAAAAAAAAATCTCATTTAACAATTTTTTTTGTTTGATTAAAAAAACATTTTTTTTGTGTGTACTAATCTCATATGATGTATAACCTTGGCATCAATTTTTTTTTAACGCATAACCTTGTATTAGTGCCATCATTAATTTTTTATTACTTTAGCCCCTATATTTTTCTTCAGTTTTTTTATTAAAAAAATTATTATAAAAAGGATTTTTTCCTTCTTTAGTCGCTGACTCTTTCTTCAAGTTTCCATTTTTGATTATTTGTAAGTTTAATTACATTAACATAGAAGTATTTGTAGATACATCATATTAATTTTGTAAAAAAAGTGAAGAAATTGATAAGGATGTAAATCGTAGAATTAAAGCATGGAAGATGAAATGACTGAGTGCATCTGTGTTATTGTATGACCGCAAAATTTTTCTTAAGTTAAAAGAAAAATTATATTGAACAACTATAAGACTTGCAATGTTATATGGAGTTGAATGTTGATCAACACATAGACAACAAAAGCATAAAATAGGGGTCGCAGAAATGAGGATGTTAAGGTGGATGTATGCATGATTATACAAAGATAAATAACATAAGAAATGAAGATATTCGACGAAAGGTGGCATGTGAGTGAAAAAATTAGGGAATATAAATTGAGATGGTTTATACACGTAATGAGACAACCCTTGGATGCTTCCGTAAGAACAAAAGTTTATTACCATGAGCTTGACACAAATAGGGGTAGAGATATACCGAAACTTACCCGGGGAAAGGTAATTAAATAAGACATGATGGAATAAAATATAAATTGACAGACAGTGTGTGTTAGGACGGAATGAAAAAAAGTTATAAACTTGGTGGAGGGTTAGACATGTTGTTATCTTTACGTTTCAAATGGTCATTTTTTAGTCATTTTCTTTTTCATCTCTCCCTCTTTCTTTTCCTTTCTTTTCTTTTATTTTTTTTTTCAATCTTCTCATATCTATTATTAGGTTCATTTATTATCGATCCCAATTAACTTGGGTCAAAGTTTCTATTAACCATAGAAATATATTTATTTTATCTTCAATTTTATTTATTCTTTTTTAGGTAATTACTATAAGAAGAATATTTCTTACTTATAATATATTTTTGTCCTTAAAGTTGTCCTTTTTCCCTTTTAAGTTTAATATATTACTTTGAAGGATTTTTTTTTTCTTATTTACGGTCTTTTATTTTCTATTTTATAAAAATGTTTTATGTTTTTAAAAAGAAAAAAAACTTGTTTAATAATAAAAT
>PYAF01003243.1:2561038-2579992 GCA_007407185.1 Glycine tomentella
AGGTAAGATATAGAGAAGAGAAAGAAAGAGAGAAATAGAAACTAAAGGCTCATACCAGACCAATCCCATAACAACAATAAACAAGATAGTTGACAAAAGATCTTGTACAAAACGTGACTTTTGTGATACTTTGGGATCAACCTAAAGGTGGAAACAGATTCATGAGATTCCCAAAACAAACAAACAAACAAAAAGAATCTGGAGTTAAAATTCTAAACACTAAAACCATGAATCAAAAAGAACATTTTTTCCTTTTGCAATAACTGTTACCATAGCAACATGTAATGGCTGCCTCTCAGATGTTCCAGGGCTAAGAATAGGCTCATCTGATTTACCTGATGCTCGCTGCTTCAACTCTTGCAACTGAAACAAAGAATATATTTGCTATCAGTTGTACCATGATATAACCAACACATGTAAATTATGAAATAAAAGAAGGCAAATGAAGCTGTTATAAAGGTGAAAAGACAGTTCATCGTGACAAAAGGAATAGATGCAGAACATTAAATTTGGGAAAAAACAAGAGTGCCATGAAGAAAATCAAAATAAATGAGTGTAAAAAGAAGCAGAGGGGAAGAACCAGCTTTTAGGCTCATTCATTCTATCATATCATAGATTTGAAGAGAAAACATAAATCAAATCGTTTAGATCCAGAAATACATGCAGGAGAAATAGTGCTTTAAAATTTGCATTGTTTAAAAGTATCCCAAACACCACTGGTGTGAATTTCAGATCACAAGACTCTAGGACAGTAATAGTCAGGACAAGAACATAATCAACAAAGGTTTCTAACTCCTCGATGACACAAAACGCCTA
This sequence comes from Glycine tomentella, assembly GCA_007407185.1. NCBI lineage: Eukaryota > Viridiplantae > Streptophyta > Magnoliopsida > Fabales > Fabaceae > Glycine > Glycine tomentella. The sequence goes on from PYAF01003243.1 coordinate 2,561,855, forward strand.
GTACACTCTTCTGCATATGAAAAATGATCAATAAAAACTGATCAACAAAGGCCAAATAGCATTAAGAAAAACGTGACTACCAGGGTTGGAAGTCTAGAAGGTTTCCCATATTCCTCATTTGGCAGATATTCAGCAATAGCATTAGTGACCACAAGAGCTCGAAGATATTCTACAACTCCTGTACTGTCTACAGCACCCTCCCTTCCTTCAAAGTGCTTGATGACAGACTCAGGACTGGCAAAAAATGAAAAACATAAGAGAAACTTTGACGCAAACTGAAATCATTCATAAAACTGAAAAAATTATTCCAAGTGCTAACTACATTCTTCATTGTCTTTCAGATAGTTTGAGCTGTGCTGTGCTATTTAAAGCCTTTATTTCTTTTAAATTTTTTTACGGAATCAGTGTTTGTTTTAATATTTCTTCTTTGTGATTTCTGATTGAACAAAACTTAAGATTCCTTACGTATTTTTAGTGTTATTATTCGTCAATCATACTATAATAATATATGTTAAACTTCAATGCAAACTTTTATTACATAAATTAGTGTGTGTGTGTGTGTGTGTGGGTTTTTTTGGGGGGGGGGGGGGGGGGGGGGGGGGGGGGAGGAGAGAGAGTCTAATATTTGATTGAAGATGAGCACCAAAAGCACCTAAGGAACTGTGTATAAGTTATCTCGATTTCACGGTGCGATGCGATTCGATTCGATTCAATTCAATTCAAACCTGTGTTTATTAAGTTCAATAAGTAGTGCGGTTTGTTTGGCGACATCATTGGGATTCGCCTCGGCGTCAACAATTAACCTAGCCAAACGCCTCTCCTGCTGCCAGAACGGCAACCAGTTCATGAAATCGGCGAAAGCCTTTTCGACACTCTCTCTCGTTCCCTCGTACAACGCCGCAATCGGCAACCTCTGTTCCTCTTTCGCACTCTCGCTCTTTTCCTCTCCGATCGAAGGATCGGAACTCTCAGCGTCGACGACACTCGGAGTCGCTTCGTTTTCAATTACACTAGAATCGGCGCCGGAGGGATTGGATTGGGAGCGGGAAGCGACGGTGCGAGAGACGGAAGAGTGAAGGCGCGGCTGAAAGAGTTTGCATGGAGATAGGAAGTTGAAAGAGTGAGGAGGGAGTTTGTAGAGTTGAGGATGGTGAGAGGTGAATGGGAGAAAAGTTCTGCAGAGAAGTGAGGCTTGAAGTGTGGCCATAATGGTTATTGTTTCTTCTTCTTCTTCTTCTTCGTTCGGAGCAGATGAATGAATGTGTGAAGAGTATCACCTTATCTATCTGTTGATTGAAATTAGTGCCGCCAACAGACAACGACTTCCGAGTTTAAACCTTATCATGCTTTTTATTTAAGGATAATGGCCAATCATTCTCTTTTCTCTTTATACCATTTTTTATAATTTGTAACATATTATAAATGTATATCAAAACTAATTTTGAATATATATTTTATCATTTTCAATTTATCATTTCAATACCTTTAGTTTTACCTTATAAAAATATTTAGTTCAAAAAAATATAACTTTCTCTTTCACAATATCAAATTATAATAAATTTTATAGGCATCAACAATTGTGGGATACAAATTATTATTTTATTTTTATTTTTAAATTATTTTCTTACTTCCAATAAAAATAATATTCTAAATTTTTTTTTGTATGATAGAGTGTTTAAGATTACCAAAATGATCAAATTCACAACCACATAAAAAATACAAATATTCTACCATAGTATCAACAATGAAATTAGAGAGGAAAAACTTTCTCCAATTTCTTTACATGACTTTTTCTACCAATTGTCAAACGAACTTGAAAAATATAATTGCATTGATAACAAATTAAATAAAATATAACTTAAAGCATAAATAAAATAGAGAGAAAAAATAAAAAAGAGAACACAAAAGTTTTGAGAGAATATAAATTGTGTGTATTCTATCTAAAAAGAAAAACTTATTTATAGATAAAAAAAATAAAATATGAACGCTACACATATATTATTCATAACAGTAATTTGATTTTTTTTAATATCAATAAATAAAAATAATAATATATCATAATATAAATTATTTATCATAAGTCTTAAATTTATAATTTATAAATACAATTATATTAATTAGCTACATATTTAATTATTTTATATATTTAAAATGTTTTTCATTATAAATTTTAGTTGTATAAATAAACATTTAGTCCGTACAATGCACGAGCTAAATTATCAATTTTAATTTATAATATAAGTTTAGAGTTGTGTATTCTAATATATTCTAAAATTCTAGCATATTTTGCAAAACCTAGGAAACAAATGTTTCTAGAATTAACTGAAGTAAAATAACTATTATCAAAATATTTTTTTAAAAAATGTGTTTTAGAACAATAAGCAAGTTACTTCTATTTGGTTTATAAATGATTCAAATTGAAAATGATGTAAATTTATTTAATAAAATAGAATTTAATTTAAATATACAAAATGAAATTTTATATTAGTATTCAATTATAAATTGATATATATATATATATAATAAATTTATTAATTTTATAATAATTACATTAAAAATCATATTTAACTTTATTTTTGTTGATTAATAATATAAAAATCTCCCAACTAACAATTAAAAAAAATCTAGGCTTAATTACATTTTTATCTCTTCCTTAAATTTTCTTTTGTTGGTAAAAAATTGTCACAATTAATGGAAAGACTGTCACAAAATCGATTCATCCTAGTAGAATTGATTCAGCCTTCAGAATCATCTTCACCTCTCTCACTTTCGCATTTCCTGGCCAACTCCCTCACGGGCCTCGCCCTACATAACTCTCAAGAATGGTGAACTCAAAGCAAAACAGGACGATGAGATGGACCTGGTTCTGACAACAAATGCCTTAGTGCAGAACCAATGTGCATAAGTTGAAAGGTCAACAGTAGGTGTGATGATCCTCAAAACCGTAGTGCAGAAGTTTGGCAACAAAAGCACGTTTGTCATCCTCGACTTGGGTCCAGGTACCTAAAACTTGACAAAAGAATCACGCCCAAATCTCCTTCGATCAAAATTTGAATGATAAATATAAACCTGCACATATCCATATCCACCCAACATAACCAGTAACTTGATTGGACAAAATCGAACAGGAATTTTCATGATAGGCTTGTTTCAGTTTGGCATATTTCAGATCTTAACCAACCGTTGGCCTTTTCCACATAAAATGGTAATCTTTTGCTACAATAGAAGCATGAGTCATGTTGCCTACTCCTATCGTTGATTGTGTTATCGGGATATTTATTTTACGTAAGAGTCAACAAATTAACCCATATGGCTTCACAACCCAAAACTACGATGCTGGTAATAACATGATATTACGTTCTGTCAGCCATACAAAATCGATTATACATGATTACATCATATTCTCAAACACAAATAAACAAATAAACTAAAACAGAATATTTTGTTTCAAAGTTAAGACACTCAAAAGTTGTGGACCAATTGCTTACAGACTTCCATATTCAATATTCAACATCTGAAAAATAACTTAAGGGAAAGATGAGAAGTGGCCCATTTGAGGTTCAGAATAACTGTCAAACAAATGGATTAGAGGCCAATGTCACCAGATGGAAACCCTAATTTAAATGACAGTCCTCAGTTTTGCATAAGCCAGCGCTAACCAATGTATAGATCTATTTGAGACAAAGGAGATGCATGCTATTGAGTACGATCAGATCCATATGGGGGCATTGTTGTTGTAGGTTGTGCTGTGTTGTGACTTGGAAATTGCATTCCAGGGGCCATTTGTTGTGGCATAGTTCCAGGTGGCATGTAAACATTATTGTGCATCTGCATTGGCATAGACTGAACCGCTGCTGGTGGAGCTGTCCCCCATCCAGCCTGAGACCCATTGTATGGTTGTTGTGGAGGGCCCATCATGGAAACAGATTGTTGCCCTAAAATTGAGGGTTGGGCGTTCACAACAGGGGTATTAGGAATGGTATAGTCTCTGCTCCTATCATTATTGACCTGTAATTGCACAAATCATCCATGGAATTAAATTTAAACTGAAGTCATGATAAAAGTACAACACTCGAGAATGACCAACTACAGAAGGGTTCCTACTTGCAGTATGTATGAAAAACGAATCTAGTATTCAATACTACTGGATCCCTACTCGCACAACACCCGTCAAAATAATGAAAAATGAAAATCCAATACTGCACACAAATATAAAATTACAACACAGGATCCTTATATTGCATTTCTGTAATTAAGGCAGTCAACAGCTTCCAAGAGAAAGGTGTGATGGAGGAAAATGACAGCAAGATAAAATTTGTCAAGCTTCAATAGAAGGGATTTTCAGTGCATGATAAAGATAAACCAACATCATCTCAGGAAAGAAAACCAAGGCTCAAAACAAGAATCTCAAGTTGAGTACAGTTAAACCATATACATCCATGAATAAAGATTGGCTTTGTTTACTTGTATAACAACTAACCACCGTTGTATCATATTGGATAGGAGACATCTTCAAATCAGAGTTTTTCAATCATTTACTCAAATGAACATCAATCCTGACTCTACAGATAGTGTTGGTTGTTTACCTTTATACTTAGATCAGTATGTCGTGAATATGAAAGGTGAAGCTTGCAAAAACCTCCATCATATATGCAATGTCCTTCCAAGGCCTCCTTGGCCACAACAGCTGTCTGAGTATCTGTAAAGTGTAAATCATAGCATGTCACTCAAGCTTATACTGACAGTATAAAACAAAACAAGGTAAACAATCAATAAAGGTCAAAGTTCTCCACTACTAAATTGCATATATAGTAGTACATTTGAATTATCATTGTTAAACCTATCAAAGATAAGTATGCACACTGCTGAGGATATTTCCAGCAAGCAACAGATTCATAATGCTTGAGAGAAGAAGGCTAGCATAGAACAGGGATCTAGGGGCAAAGAAAATCGAAAAATGAGTCATTTGGCTTTCAGGTCACACACCCTGACATGCAACCCAATCACAGATTCCAGAATCATGTGAGTATGATTGGCAATTTCACTCCAATCCCACACAAAATGCACATGAAGATTATGTAATTCTACCATCTTAATCACAATTTTGACAACATTAAAAATAACAAGAGGTAAAGTTTTTCAAAGAACCTAACCTGGATACTGAATCAGAGCCTGCAAACCACCATTCTTATCGAACATTGCAATTTTTTGGACAGGGCCAAAAGCAGAGAAAACCTGTAAAAAAAATTAAATGGTATGATATTGTTAACTAAACTGTATTGTCAATCAATAATTAAAAAAAAAAAAGGATGGCAGGCCATGATTCAAAGTACCATGTGTAAGACATCCAATGTTACAGCATATTGCATGTTCTCAATAGATGCAAGGAGAACATTACTCTCCGTCTCCAGTCTTTTCCCATCCAAACCAACCATAGCCTGCACAAATTATAAGATAATATTTAGAAGAAAAAATAAATCCTTAATAACCAAGTCAGTTTTCATGGCAACCCCTCAGCAGATGGTGCACACCTAACTAATGCACACAACATAAACATTCAATTTAAAACGAACAATTTGGAAGGCCTTAATTGCACATAAGAACAGGTCACAAGAGAAGAGATATCATATTGTTACTCCATTAAAACATAGAAATGTTGACTGTCAAAACGTTACCTGTCCACTTCCCTCCACAGCTGATGGAGCAACAGGAAGGTAAGGATTAGTATAGTCTCTGGAGAAAGAAAAATAATCAATTAAAAATGAAAATTTACTATTATCAAAGAAAAAAAAGGCTTAAAGCTGATATGAAGGATGAGATATAGAACCAGTCTCCAAGACAAAGAATAAACTAAAAACCAACAGGAAAAGGAAAGAATATTGGTAAATAAATTAAAAGGTGCTGCCAAAACTTGGGGTCCTCTAAGCCAGCAATACCAAGGAAATTAGCAATACCTGCTCCTGTGGCTTTGAAACTTAACACTTAAATCTGAATGTCCGGAATAAGTGATCCTAAGGGTACATGGTCCCATATGCTCAGGCAGCAGATACCTGATACCAGGGCAGGATTAAAGATCAATAATCAGAAATAAGTTTGGAAATAATAAGAGCTAAGTAATGTTTTAATAACTATTAATTTGCAGTTCAACTCAAACTTGGCACTCTTAATTTTCAAGATCAGTCCAGTTGGCACAATGGCATTAATGTAGCGAACCACATTTCACACATTCTATGATTCCATAAAATTCCAAACAAGTGCAAAAACAAAGTCTATAAACTCTATAATAAGTTAAATACAAAAAGAACTGCCAAAGTGTAAATATATAAAATAGTCCAACAGTTGATTGCTGAACAGTCAGAGAACATATGCAACATATACTGCCAGATGATCCACAGCAGTTGAACTAAATACCTAGTCAAACAAATAATACAATTTTACCTAGGTATGCTTCTTCCATCCAAAGCATCCTTCGCAGAGGTGGCAGTCTCTGCATCTGAGAATTGCACAAGTGCCTGGACAGTGACAGTTGAACAAAGAATTATCTCATGCTCATAGGATATAAAAAAGGGACAACAGGTAAAAGGGTGGCCTATCATCAAACCTGAAATCCTGCTGTCTTCTCGAAAGTAGTAATCTTATGCACAAATCCAAAGGCTGAAAAAACCTGCACAAGTGAATAATAAACTTTCAGGATGATATTGCTAAGGTGAATCTTAATAATGGAACACAAACAAGAATTTCATCATATAGGTGAGGAAATTCGTCACTCATTCAAACTAAAAACTTGCAAGATTAACAAACAAAACCATTACAGGACTTAAATACCAATAAGCAAATTTAAGGCTCTAAGCAAATCAATATCTCTCTTGAAAAGCTACTAGAATAATGCTTTTGTTACTTATGCTGGCATCAGAAGAACTATAACATTGCAAGTGAAAAGCAAGACAGATGATACTAGATCTAGCACTTACTGCAGAAAACGGGGGAAATAGTTTATCCAAGGGGTTCAATTCAGATCACAGTTGTCTTAGAAATATATTACTGAAATAATACTTACCAAGAACTTGAAGTTAATGGTTCGTTCAATTTAATACTAGAAGAATTGACTCAAAATAAAGGATTTGGGAAGTGCCTCCTCAACCATAAATTATGTGAAAACTCGGCATTCAGTTGCCAAGTTTAAAAGGAAACTTTTGGCGTACTTTCAGATAAGACTTCGAAAATCTAAAGCACAACCTATCAACAGTACAAAATAGAAAATAACTGTACAGCACAGAATCTGGTGGCTAAATCTAAATGCCTATGCAGATGACGAGTCAATAAAGCACAGATGCACAGAAGAAGAAAAAATCGAAATATCCTAAACTACAAGAATGGCAGGAGTTGAGGGGGAATAAGGAAGAAAGAGGTAGTGTTAAGGAAAGGAGAAAGGAGACAAACACACAAGCGCTATTTCTCCCAAAGCACTAAGCTGCCATTGAAGATATTGCCTTGACATGGGCCTGCTGATTCATTCACATACATGTCAACAATTTTTCCACAGCCTGACAAAGAAAAACCTAATCACAAAACTAAATGACCAGCATCCTCTTGATTACAGTGTTAGCACATAACTAAGACACACGTGCAACCGCTTACCAAGTGCAAGACATCAATGCTGACAAGACGTGCATCTGCACCCTCAATCGTTACCAACAATACATTCCCAGGAACATCTGCAGTAGTTTTGTTATTCACTATTTCTTGCCTATTTGAATATTGTAGGTATACAGTTTTCCCTCGTACTTGGGCAGGCTCTGATGATGAGGCATAGTACGATATCATTGCAATGGCTTGATTCAAATCTGCCTGGAGGTTGTGGTTACAACATATGATTTTTAACCAACAATTAGCAACTTTATATGAAGAGAAAAGCAAGATAGAGAAGGAAAAAAAAATAGAAAACAAAATATACTCACAAATTCAATAAAAGCTTGATTTCTATTCGCCCCAACATTGCATTTTGTGTTAACAACTTTGCCAAACGGCTTCCCAAGCTCAATCAGTTCCTCCTCTGTGCACTCCCATGGCAAGTTCCTCAAATGGAGCACCTTTGACGGCGGCTGAGTGTAACGGAACTGTTGTTGACTGGATACCGATGCCATTTCAAACGATAACCCTAAATCTGTCAAAAAGAACCAGAAAGTTTGCAGCCCCTTGGACTACAACACCCATTTCACAATTAGGTGTCCCATCATGAATCCGAAACTAGCATACTACATAACTACGTTTCTAAAAAAAATAAAAACCCAACAGAGGACATTCATTTAATTATAATTCAGCCAGCATGCTTCATAAAGATCCAAAAACCAAAAACCTTATTCGACAATGGCCATAAGATTGGCCGAATGCAACTTAAACATAATTATGCAATAAAAATTAGAAGGGGGGGCGGGGGAACTGAGAATCTATAACAACGTTTTGGGGCTAAAAGCAAAGTGCAGGTGAAATTACAATTCAAGAGAAACAGATTCCACAAATTGACCTAATCCCAATTAATCGACGTCGATAGCTGACGGATGTAATCTGTTACAGTCAATTTTGTTGCTAGTTGTTATACGGAGATGGCTTGGTGACAGTTATTGGGATCCGCAGCGACAAAGCAGAAGAAACTCGAAAAAAGGGTTATATCAAAACAAAGCAATTACCTGGGAGAATTGAGAGAAAGAGAAGAGCTGTGTTTTTTTTTACGAGTTTACGGGATTAGGGTTCTCAAACAAAGGGAAAAGGTAACGAAGGAGCTTCTCCGTTATCAACAGGAGTATTGTTTTTGGCACCACGCGAAAACAAGGCCTTTCCACGCTGAACCGTAACCAGATATTTATATAGATGATGAGATGAGATTTTTTTTTTAAAATAATATTTGTAATATATTAAATATTTGCGTCAATTTATTTATTTTTAAAATTTTATCACAAAGTGTGATTTAAGATTCATGTAAAAAAAAATATTGTCCGTCATATATAACAGGATTTACCTGGATATAAAACAATATAGTTTAAATATATAAAAATATTTTAAAAATAAAGTTTTTTTATTTGTAAATGTTGTGATATATGATTGAAGAACATGATACACGATAGGAGATAAAATGATTAAAATGAGTTTTCATTAGTTCATTTATAAATATTATCTTATCTTTTGAATAAATTATATTGGTGAGCTTCTAAAAATTAATTAATTGAGAACTTATTTTTATTTTTAAAAAAGTTCATCTTATTTTTTTATTTTGTTCTTCTAGAAGTATTTTTAAAGAAATTTATCCAAAGAGATCCTAAGACTAATTCTTTATTGCTCTGACGATGACATTTACATATACTTTAAAGTTCTAGTTAAGAAAAATGTTCTAAAAGTAGTAAAAATAGGTGGAATTATTCATATAGGAGGAAAGTCTCAATATTTATAGTTGATGTTTGGTGGAAAAGTTTGTTAGATTACTTAATGTTTTTTTACCTCATCTGGAGGACATGTGACTCTTCAGTATAAATGTTTTATTTATCCGGGAATTAATGACGACGTCAATGTAGGTTAACCAATTCTCATGTTCTCAAAAGTAATTTTGTATTTTATCATGAAAGAAGGAAAGAGCATCAGGGAAGTCGGGAAGAGCATATTAAGAGTCATCATCTTTTTTTTTTTTTTTTTATCATCTTAATTAGATTCTTAAGCTTCCTGGTACTCCAAAAAATATTCACAAGTTTCAGACTGATTATAGGATTAATCTTTGGTTAGGTCTTAATCACCATTAATGTTCTTCGCCATCATCGTCAAGATGTATTATATGGGATCAAATCCAAGCTCCCAAAAACCTAACATACATTGTCAATAGGGGAGGACCCAAACAGTCAGAGTGAGAAGAGAAGGGGGGTCAATCACACACAAAAAATACATCCAACAACTTTTTTCTTTTGTTGAATAAATATATCCAATAACCATGTATCATTAAATTTTATACAAAATGTTAATATAATTTGATGTTCTAATACGTTATATTACATTAATGATCTATCAAATTGCATAATGCTTTTCTTATATGTCCCAAAAATAATCAATAATTACTAATTTCAACAATTTTCTTTTCAATGTATACCAATAAGTATTCAATAAAAAATTTATGTTCCATCTAATTACAAAATGTAGTCTTGTTACTAAAATATTAAAATTTTAAAATCTTTCTCTCATGCGGTGCAATTTCTTTTATACTTTGTTGATCTTGCGGATGTCGCAACTCATGACTAGTCACTATTATACGTTTTCATAATTTGAAAATTATAACAATCTTCAATCAATCCAATGACACTTTTTATATGAGTTTGAAAACAAAAATTTCTTCAATTGCAAAAAATAATAGAGTTTAACAATTAGATATTAACAAATAAAAAAACTCATTATATAATAACTAAAATTTAATAAATATAATATTTAGATAAAATCTATTAAAAAGGATAAAAGTACTATCAATTTTATAATTTTAAAAAGTTAGGAGATAGAGATTGATCATATGATAACTAAATTTTGTTAAAATATAATATTGAGATAAGATTTCTTAAAAAAATATTACTATTTATTTTATAATTTAAAAAATAAATTTAAGAGATAAAATTTATTTGCATAATAATTTAAATTTTAAAAAAAGGATAAACAATCAAATTTGTCCTTGATATTGTGAGATGCTGTTGATAAATTGATTCCTAAAAGATAAAAATTTAAATTTAGTTATTAAATGTTCAAAAAATGAAACAAATTAGTCCTAGAGACAATTTAATGACAAACTAGCTCCTAAACTTTACCATATAATTAATGTCAAATTGATTATTAAAAATATAACTTATTATCAAATTGATTCTTAAACATCATAATTTAATGATAAAATTGTCTCATATATTTATTGATAAGACTAAATTGTTGCACTTTTGCACATTCAATGACTACATTTGTATTTTTATCTTTCATAGACTAAACACTTTCCATGACAAATTTGAGTATGTAGTCTTAAAAGTATAATCAGATTCAAATCAATTTTTTTTACTTAATAAAAAACTATAAAATAAATAAATAATATTAACATATTAATTTTTTAAATTGGATAAAAATTAGGAAGGCCTCCCTATGCTAATCTCAATATGTCATTTATTGTCAAATGAGTTATACCTTACATATAAAAGTCATTATCTAAATTATTATTTACTTGCTACAAATTTATTCTCTACATAACAATTGTTAAATCTATTTCAAACAATTCGAATGGGTTACATCAGAATTTAATTATTTGAAACCATCATAATCGTGGGTATGATATATGAACTTAACTTAAGGTCTACTAGGTTCATTATTTCCTATTGCATAAGTTATGCTTGTCCTTGAATATAATTTTATTCAGTTATGCTTATCCTTAAATATAATTTTATTGATTTAAGTGTTGTTAAAAAAAATTAAAATCAAATTATTGGACATAAATGATTAATATATTAAAATTAAAATTAAATTATTTTCATATTATCTAAATTCAATCCTTAACGAAAATAATTTTTAGTCAAATTTTATTTCATTTCATATTAATCAAAGTTTTTTTACTCTTGATGAAACATAAGGTTAAAACAAAACAAAAAAAAACTATCGACAACACCTAAGTACTTAATTAATTTAATTACTCTTTCAATCTTATATTTGTCTACACTTTGTGTTCTAGTTATTATATAAGCAAATTTTATGATTTAGTCATTGAGCGTTCTAATTAAATTAGCATATTTTCTTAGAGAAAAAAAAAATACACGGTGGATGTAAAAAAAAAAATTATACATCATATAATCACTATTTATATAATAAAATTATTAACTTTTATAATAACTACTTTAAAAATGATTATAATTAGATGACGATATAAAATCATTATTAGTATATGACCATTAAACACATTTTCTTATAGAATATATGTTTATATTTTAGTATACTTGATTTCACTTAGGCCCATAAAATGACCTGCTGCTACAGGGACTAAAACTTTTACACCCTAATATAAGGACCAAATGAAGATTTAATCCTCCTTAATTAAAGGAACACGATTGAGGAGAGAAGGAATGATACTGTCATTAGAAATTATAATCTAAGAGTCTAGTTTTGTAACATAAATCTCAGTTGCTATCAATCTGTGGCCTGATCAAGAAGCTTCTATATATAATGTTATGATATAATGAAGAGAAAAAAAAAAAAAAAAAAAGCCCCCCAAAAAAGAGAAGCGGAGAAACAACAAAGAGTAGCATCGAAGAGAAGTGGAGCCACCATCAATCATGACTTAGTCTGACCAATAAGGACATCCTTATAAGGAGTGGGAAGAGGTAAAGTAACTTTGGTCTCTTGAGGTTGATGGCTTATATTCGTTTGATGTTCCATTATCAGAGGAATCTGTCCTTCTCTCGCACTCAGCAATCGTTCGTGTGCTCCTCCTCGCAGTTTCTCCAGCCTAATTCCATTCATTTGTTGCATCTTGAACACTTTGATTAAGTTTGTTAATCCACCAATAAAGAACATTAGGCTTCCGAAGATGCCTAGCCAGATCCAAGTACCACTCTGTATCAATGATCAACATTGACTCTCATTAGTAACATAATTACAATTACTACGTACGGAAGTTTATTTTAGTTAATTGAATTCATATATCAAATAAGACGTATATAGTTAGGGTATACTTACGAGTAAGTGAAGGCCATGGTGGATATCTTTAGATTTCTCGTGATAATTGAGAATTGCACTAAGCATGAAGGACAAACTCCCCATCAAAAACGGAATATTCACACACTGTTGCAAGATTTGAACATGACCATCCGCTCTCTCATAAATTTGGAACGAATTATGAATTGATCCTATCACCCACAATACAGGACCAGCAACCAGCATGTTCAGAGCATGCTTTTCCAATTTGAAGTACCCATATCCTTTCTCTTCCTGCGTTTTGGTCCACACACACCAAAAAAAGATGTAGTCGAATTTAGATTAGCAAAGTAAATAAATAAATAATCCTAGCTTGTGACATTAATTAAAAGAAACAAACAATTGCATGCATATCGACAACTAAGTAGCTAGCCGTCATTGTCCAACCTAAAATATCGCTATCTATCTTCATTCTTCAATTCTCATTCATGTCAGTGTAGCATTTCAATGAGATGGGACATAGCATATAACTTTCAGTTCAGTTTTGGCATTTATACGTTTTAAACATGAAACATAACTCGTTACATATTGTTCATTAAAAGAACAACGAATGATACATTTTGATTTCAATAAAAAAAAAAATTGGGAACCAGATAAAGGAATAAACATACTTTTTCACTATGTAACAAAAAAAAAAAACATTTTTTTTATACTAAAACCAGTGGGTATTTTCCGGAAGAAATTCAATTTAAGGAAGTATCCTCTCCTAAAAGATGCCATTTGGCACACAAAAACCTAAGAACCAACAACGTTGTTAGAGAGAGTGTACGTGTTCCTAGTAAGGAATAAAGATAAACAGCTTAAAGCATTTTATGTATGAGAAAATGTATGCATATATACCTGAATAAAAAGGAAGAAGACGGCGAGAAAGGTAAGAAGCGTTCCGAGAACGTGAATGACAGGAACGGCGAACTCAACGAAAGCGAGTTGAAGGTCGAAGGCCATCAAGGGCAAGCGGAAATCGATGCCGACGAGATGGGCGAAGAGGTCATGGAGGTTGACGAGGAGGATGATGCCCAGAGCGGCAATGATAAGCACCAGGCCCGATCGGGCTTCGGAAGAAAGCTGGGCCACGAGGCCCGACACGAGGACGACGGAGGCAATGAGATAGAGCCCGGCGTTGATGTACTCGTAGCGGTTCTTGGCGAGGCCCGGCCCGTAGGTGCGGAAGTCTCTAGCGGAAGCTAGCTTCACCATTGTGATGAATCAATGTTTTGTTCAAGAGTGTGTGCGATTTGGTTCCTTCCTTACGAGGCAGAGAGAAGAGAGATGGCGGTGAGACTGGGATTGGGCACGTGGCGACGTGCATGGGGCTGTGTTTGTTACTCTTCACGTTCTGCTATGACACGTGGCGTGATCTGGAGAATAAACTGCCGATGCAGTTGGAGATTATTGGACTCCCATTTCTCTCAAATCTCAATGTTTCTTTCAGCTCTACTGTCAACATATTCTACACTTCTGCTTCTACCATAAATTTGTTGGGCCTCATTTCAACCCATTTCTTAACCCAACTTTGCTAAATACATATCCCTCTTTGCTAAGTAAGCCCCCTTTCTTCTAATTAAAATTGTTATTATCCATTATATCCTTTTTACCCTATTTCAACACCCCAACAATTTTGTTCTGCTGAACAGAACCACAGCCGTCTCCACTTGTAGGTTAGGTTCATAGGAAGGAATAGGATGATTTTCTACAAATATGTAACATGAACTTCACCGATTGAAAGAAAAAGATGAATTGCAATGATTGAAAAATATGATGATAATGAGAAGGAAAAACATTTACCATTGATGATAGTTATTGAGATGGGGTTTGAGAGGACCACAAAAATTCCCTTGAGATTGTTGTTTTTGACTTTTCAGAAAAAGGACACGAGTATTTCGTGTTGTGATGCGTTAAATATAAAAAAATGTGCTACTAAATCTTAGCCTTCTTGTCGATATTGAGAGTCAAAGTTAAACATTTTATTAGTTTCACAAAGATTAATTTGTGTATATGACTGTTTTCTTTAAAAGTGAAATTTAACATTGTGAATTTCAAAATTGAAACTTAGGTGACTTCTAATATGCAGTCATGAATCAAGTTCCTCACCAATGAGCAACAACTCCAACCTTTTACCTTTGCCCACCCAATATTTCAAAGAACAAAAGGCAAAAGCCTACATTTATATTCTGTACTTCCATTTTTGTATCTAACACCTCTTATTGTATTCCATAAAATCTATTCTAGAATGCAAATTTACATTTGGGAATAGGTTTTTCAGAATGTAATGGAAGGTGCAAGATGTAATAATAGAGGTGCAGAATAAAGTAGCCGCAAAAGCATTGATTTTTTGGGCCCAAATATGCCCGACTTTTCAACTTAGTCATAGGCCTGACTTATAACAAGAGCCTGCTTCTGACTCCCCAGAGGAGAAAAAAAAAGGAGTTCAGGCTAATAGGCTTGTTTTGAAGGATAAATAAATAAAAAAAGAAGAAAGGCTGATAAGATAGTATTATTTTTAATATTTTTTTAACCTGGAATATCTATTTTTTTTGTAAATAGAAATAATAATAACCTGGAATATCTATTAGCTAAGAGTTAGAGTAATTTCTCAATATTGATAAAAAAAAGAGTAATTCTCAATGAATTGAATTTATTTGAGATTAATCTCTTTTAAAATATGTTTTTTAGATATTAAGATTTAAAATCAAATTGCAGAATTTAATTATGTATGGTAATATGTTATTAATTTTTATAATTATTAATTTAAAAATCATGTTAGAATAATTTCTAATTGATTCATTATGCCAAAAAATTTATACTGATGTACAATGTATAAAATTTATCATGTTGTTAACTAATTACAAACTGCTATAAGAAAAAACAGGTTTAAAATATTTTTTACAAAAGACAGTCTTACTATATAGGATATGTTTCGAAATTTTGAGACATTAAATAAATCACGTTTGAGTCTTAATCTAAGTTGCTCAACAATTTTTATTTTATTCTTCTAACCTAGATTTCAATTTCAAAATTACTCGGGTTACTGTATCAGACTTACTTCTTGCATTAAAAAAAAGAATCCGAACTCCGTAATTTATTAGGTGACCACAATATATATATATATATATATATATATATATATATATATACACACACACACACACCCTAAAATAGGACAATTAATCAGAAAGAAAATGTAAGTTCATTAATAAAAGAATGGTATATCAGCACGTAGATATTGCTGCTTACGATCATGTGAAATGTGAAGTGCAAGATGAGAAGTCGGCGACACACTTCATTCGTCTAGTCATGTTGGTCGACATTATGCATTGCAGGCACTGCAAATAGCAGAATCATAAACAGTTGCGCTCCACAGAAAGTGAAGGCTAGTGATCGAGAACGTACGCGTTGCAAACTGCATGTGATTTCACTAATAATTCAAAGAAACAGAATCATATTATAATTAGAGCTTGCGGTTGAACTAGGGACCGCGTGGAAAGAGGAAATCGTGATTCGTGGAACTTTTCAAATTAATAATATGAATTTTTGGTATGCCTGTCACAGTCTCTGCATGATTATAAAGCACATTAATTTAGAAGAAAATATTGTTTCAAATTAATTCTCACATTTGTTGGTCGTCACGTGTGTGAAGGATAAAATTAAAGGCCCGAACTAGTTCTTGATGAAAAATATCACTCACTCGGAAAGAACAAGAGGCAATTCCTGAGTGGACAATGCATGGCATACAATACAATCAAAGAATAATAATCCACAACCACTATTATGACATGCATATATAACTGCGTTTATTATAAGATGACCTAATTAAATGAATCATTATAATATAGAGAAAGAATTTGTATGTGCACGACTCTTGCCCACATACATAACCAGGTGTGATCTTGGTTAAAATTTTAAACGACAAAGAATCCCCTATACCCATGTGTCTGGGCTTGGGAGTGTTGCGTTTGTACAGAGAATAAGTTTTCATGTTTCCAAAAGCCTAGCCAACTCTTGGATTGCAATGGGGACACGTAGAAAAGCTTTCCTAAAGTTATTTCACTGGGAATTAATAGAAAATTTTCGGATAAACATGTTTATAATAGAATCCTTCAGTGGAAGAAGGAAAGGGATTGCCCGGTAGAATTCAAATTCAAATTAACAAAAAGAATGTAAAAAAAAAAAAAAAACTCCAGTAAAAAAGTGTTTGTTCATTCAAGCAGTACAAGAGGAATAAATGAAATTGTAAACCCTTTCAACAAACAATGGACCAACTTGAGACAATCCAAAGAAATAAAGTAGAACAAGATAACTTCAAGGCTTTTGGTAGGGTGCAGGTTAAGTATGGAAGAGAAAGGGTCTTCCATGAATATTATTGACCTATTAATGCATGATTCATCCACCATCAATTGTGGGATAAATTTCAACAACAGTGGCAAAATCCATGAAGAGAAAGTACAATGCTAATTACATTTATCCGTTAAAATTTCATTTGATTTTATCTGCAAAAGAAAATTATCACAATATTAAAATAATGTTTATCTACAGGCTATAATATTAATATCATTAATCTGTGTCTTATAAAGTAAAACACAATAAGTAATGTGTTAGCTAGAAAGAGCCTTCGAGAGTTCTAAGAGACATCATTAATATTGATGCATCTTTCCATTTATGCAAGCTCCAATTATCTTCTATATCCACCATCTTGTATTGCAAATTTGTTTCTTTCCCAAAAGGAGACCAATCATTTTATTTTATTTTTGTATGAATGTTTGCATTCCAAACATAATTTTTGAATTCGATCCGAACTGCTTAACTAAATACATTGTGTTTGTGACCACCATGTTTCTTTCGCTAACGTCTTTAGTAACTTAAAATTATTATTATTTTTAGTGTTACCAAGATTAAAAAAAAAATTATTATACATCAAACTACAATTTGAAGGATAAGAATCCATTCTTCGCCAATTATAAACATGCATATGCATCATCGATTTTAAATTGTTGACAAAATTCAATTTCTGAAAAACTATTAAACACGTATCATATATGAAAATGGTCATTAATAAATTACATAAATAAACTGTTTGGGTAAACAACTAATTAAACTAAATTCATATTTAATAATATCTTATCACATAAAATATTATATTATAAATTTGATTAGAAACTTATCAAAGTAAGTTAAACATTTTTTTCCTAAAATGAACCAATAAATTTTCCAAAAGTTAGAAATAACTTATATAATTAAGTTCATTAATTTAAATTAAAAGTTGAACTAAGAAATTTATCTAACTAACTTAATGAATATTATAAATTATAGCAATAAACTTGTTAAGATAAGATAAAAATATCCTATATTGACACCACATATTAGTTGTTAATTAAAATTAAATGTTTTATTAAA
>PYAF01003243.1:2580092-2603015 GCA_007407185.1 Glycine tomentella
AATTTAATTTCTCTCACAACATTAACTTATTAATATTTATTGAATGTTTTTTTTATAAACTTCTTAAAATTTATCAAAATATTAAACATATGAATAAGTATTTAAAATATATATATATATATATACATGCTAAATCATAATGTTCCATATATATAAATAATAATATTAATGTGACATAATATAACGTAAAATATTATAAACACGTAAGTTTTTAGAATATATACACATGGTCATATTATATCATCCTGCAAAATATATATTTTATGAGTGTGTGTGATTTAGAGGAGTGAAATAATTAAAAAAAATAGATATTTTTTAATTAAAATAAAATACAATTTTATTTTTTTTATAAAACAAATACGCCGTAGAATTCTATTGTCTCTGCAACTTTTTCTTTTAGTTACAACTTAGAAGAAATTCGTGGTGTAGTCTAGTAGAGCTTACTCAAAGCAGATATTTATTTGACAGAAGTCATGCATCATCCTGGTTTACGTTGACTTTCGTATCCAGACTGACATCTCTATTGTCTGATATGATGTCCAATTAGTTACTTAATTTTTGCGTAACCCTCACTCTTTGACTGTTATTGCTAATCATTTCTAAGACGAAAAGGTCTTAATTTTACGACGTGTATCTCTTCTGATTGACTTGGTCTCATCCATTCTGTTTTACCGAACAACCTTGCAAGTGTACATGCGATGTAACGTGTCTACACTTTGATGTAACAGTTACGTGATATACAGAAATAGAACGATAGCAGATATTTTACGTGATACAGTTTACAAAATTAACAACAGCTGATCATGAGCTAGCTATCCGCAACAAACCAAACCAAACCAAATTGCTATGCTTAGTTATAATAACGTGACAATTTCTTAGATGAAATCCAATTCCTTTGAAATATATACCCGATAAAGAGTAACGATAATGATGCATTCATTTTTTCTCTTTATTTTTTATTTCATTTTTTCTCTTTCTTTTCTTTTCCTCCGTCACTATAATGGTGTATATGCAAGAACCATATTGGAACGAAATTGCTTTTGTTTTTAGTAGTGGACCCTAAATTTTGATAACGTACATCATTTTTTTTAATTTGAATCCAAAATAATTCAGATCTTTTTGAGTACAAGATTGAAAAAAATAAGCTAGATCTAATAATATATAGAGTAAATTACATTTGCACCCCTTGTGTTTTACTCAAATTTCAACTGATACTCCTTCCTTTTTGTACCTTACAAAAAACCCCTTAATTGTTTAACTCGCATTACACTTAGACCCCCTCCCTTCTAAACACCGTTTAATAATTTGACAGAAATTAGGCACATACTGCTCACATGACTTTTAATGAAATTTTATGTCTAAAATACCCTCATCTTCTTCCTCTCAACAAGATATTTTAAAACTCTCGCTTCATTTTATTTTTTATGTAATTGGACGTGAACATAACTTGTTGGTACGCAGTGTTAACACCCTTCCTTCTTCTTCCTGTTCTTCAATTTTTTAGTTCAATTTTTTCTCTGATTGAATATGTTTATTCGCTTCAAATTTTAGTGTTTTGTTTCTGCATTTGTGTTTTTAACTCCTTTCTTTGAAATATTTCTTTATGACAAGGTGTTTGATATAATATCTCGGTTAAGAGTTACAAATACATCATAACACATCATAATGTTAAACTAAAAAGATTGAGTAATTCAACAATTTTAATTTTTAATTAATTCTTTCTCATTGCAGTTATTGTATATACCCAAAAAACAAAAATTAAAGGTTAGAGCCAACAGTAAGGTAAAACCAGATATGATATGATCAAAAGAAAAAAGAATAAAAATAAGAAAGACATATAGGCCTAAAATTAACAATAATAAACAAATAATTTTCAGTTTATCCATTGTGTTTCATGTGGTCTCAAATATCAACACTGTTTTAATCAACAATAATAAACAAATGATTTTAAATATCACAAGTGGTCTCAAATTGATCCCTCAATGAAACCTTATTCAGAAATAGACAACAATAAACAATGAAAATTAAACAAATATTCTTAAAAAGTAACCTATATACAAGGTTTAGTGGTCACTTACAAGTCTGCTTGGAAGAGGAACAATGGAGAACTTGCGAATTGGAAGAGAAACAGTAGATAACTCACGAAATGGAAGAGGAACAATGGAGAACTTGTGAAGGGAGAAGAGAAAAGGAACGTGAACGTCATTGAGAGGAAGATGAACTCACCCTCCGTGGACTCAGAAGAAGCAATTATCAATAAGAGGAAGATGAATAATACTCGCATGTGAAGAGAAATGAAACGTGAATCCTAAATTTTGAAACTAATTGAGAAAGGACAATTTTGATTTTATAATTAAAATATAAGAACAATTTCGTCTATTCACATATTTCAATTGACATTAGTTAACAGTGTTAATAGAGGGGGATAAAAGTAATGTGCAAAAAGGAAGAGGTATTAGATGAAATATAAGCGAAACACATGAAATGCAAGTGTAATTGACTCTAATATATAAATTAGACAAAACATAGTCAACTCAATTTATTAATGTAATATTAATATTAGCGTTATGTATAATTGAATTGTAGAATATAATATAACAATTTAATTTAGGAATATACTTTATAAAATATTCTAAAATAAATAATATCAATATAAATGTTATGTTATGTAAAATACTATCTATTCATTTATTTTTTAATTAATACATAAAAAATAATTTATTAAAATATAAAATATTGACAGAACCACTTACACTGAGTGAAATATAAAACAAATTTTAAAATAAATTATTTTATTTTAAACGTGAGAATTATATATTAGATTTTTTTACTAATATATGTAATCTTTTTATCAAGACATTTTTACTTAATAAAAATTAATAATAATTTTTTTATTAGTAAACCTAAAACTTAATCCTTAGTCTAGTCCTGAATATTGGATCAAGATTGAAATGACACAAAATATAATCCGAATATGTGTTTCAAACACATTCTAAATTGAACTGAAGTGAGTGAGAGGAGACAAATCACATGCATCCTTAATCACATTCACGGCTTTCTTTCTCCCCCACCCCACCCCATCACTTTGGGATTTACTTTTCTCAATTTCCCCTATGGAATTGCTCTACCATGCACATTCATTCCATACGAGATTGGGGGATTATTTTGTTCATCTTATAAATACTCAAATTATTATTTTATAATATTATCCTTAATTTTCTTTTGCACAGGTTAAATAATTAATGGTATGAGTGCCTACGATGAAGTCGTTAACTAATTATTTCTACCAGATCGATTTAGGAATTGCAAGCAATTGTATTAACAAGACATGATTTACCATAAACATTCAAATTATTATTTGACACTTTAAAAATATTATGAAGCTGATAATAAAAATAATACATATATACTTTTTTATATAAAAAATATAAAATTATACATACTATTAAAAATACTTCTAGAGATATTAATAAAAATTAAATTTAATTAAAATGTACTAATAGCATAAATATTTTTATTCCATTTAATCATAAATGTTATGTATGGTAAACATTTTGGTTTTTGTAATAATTATTTTAAAATTCATGTTAAGTTAATTTCTAATTATTTGACTGTGTATTTTTTTTTTACACTAACAATATATTATAATTAAATTCACCTTAATTAAATAATGCGAGGGGATATGCATAAGTAAGAATTTTCAATATATAATTGTATGTACCTTGCAAGTATACCAGACTAAATTATCATTAATTTATTTATTTTTATGAAATAGTAATTAAATTTAAACATAAAAAGTATTTTATAATTATTTATGTTTTAACTAACTAATATATGACAAAACATTTTTAAAAAACTAGGTTTAAATGCATTTTCCCTATATATTCATAAACTTATTATGATTTTCATCCTCTTACTTTTAATTGTTTACGTCTAATTTTGTATTTTTCACAATTATTAAATTAATTTTTTACCTTAAATTTTCATCTAATAATTATTAGAAATATAGTAGAGGTCTGCACTTATCAATGATTTGTATATATTAATAAAAATTAAAAATATTCAAATAAAAACATAAAATAAAGTTCATAAATATAAAAAATCTATTTTTATATTTTAAAAATATATTATTTTCCTCGCCAATTTATAGAAAATAATGAGGTATCATATATATTTATATTTCTATTAATTATTTGATGAAATAAGAAAGTAAACAACTTGATTTAAATAATTGAAATTTAAAATATAAAATATATGTAATTAAAATTAAGGAAAACGAAACTACACATAACATAAATTATGAAGACTAAAAAAATATAATTAAATCTAACACAGAAAGAAAATGAGTTTTAAAATTTGGCTGTTTTCCTTTAATTCTTTTTGTCAGACACGAGAGAATCAAACCCTTCTTCCCTAATCCCCGCCCCTTTTGCAAAGGGAGAAAAGACAAGGCTGTCTTATAACGTGGCTCGATGCTCGTGTACGGAAAGATTGTTGCTGATCCTTGACTGACTCATGGTTTATGAGTTGTCTCTTCAAACTTCTTTGAGAATTTGTTTCTTACTTTTCCACAGCTAGCTTTGGCTAATGAACTGCTAATTATGTTGGTCACATCTTTTTCATTTTTTTTTTAACAGCATAGGACACATTTGATAAACCATACTTTGTTCTTCTTTTTGTGTGATATAACCAAATCACAATTGCCCCAATTTTACCACATTTTAGGAAATAGCTGGAACATTAGAAGTTAGAACCAGTTTTAAAAAAGAAATCCAAGTGTCCATATTAATTAGATTTCTTGTTCTTCTCTTATCTTGGTATATCTATCATAAATATTATTATTGTTAAAACAAAGATTCTCATTTGTCCGAATGTTGATTTTAATCTTATTTCCCATAAATTGCCATAATTATACTATTACTCTATACAAAGGGCACATGCACTGGAAAGTCCAGCTTCTAGTGACATAAACTTAGGAAATATGGACCAACACGTGCAGCAATATGGACCAACATTCCAAAATTTAAAATCTTGCATTTAATTTTCCTATTGATTTTGAAAGCTTTTTATTTTTATAGTATGGGGGCTTCGTACTTCGTAGACATCAATAAGTAAAGCAAATGTTCATCAATAAAATAAACTATTTATTAGGAAGTAATATAACTCAATTTATATGTGAGCAATACATCCAAAGCTAAGGGGGGGTGTCATTTTGTCTTAAAATAAAGGAAATAAAACATAAAAAAGAAGGAATCTGAATAGAACATTCTGTAATCTTCAACCTTTTCCCTTAGACGCATTGTTCACGAGTTTCCGTTCATGTGATTCGTGACATTCATTTCCACTTTCCCAATTTCCATTTCCACCTTCTCCAAGTTACCCTTCTCAAGGTCCCCCTTACTTGGTTCCTCCACAACACTCCCTTTTCGGTATTTACAGTAAAGTACAAGTTGCAAGATCCCCAAGGGAATTCCAACCGCACTAGGACCCTATTTTGAGAGAAAAATACAATAATATTAGTATTCACAATATTTTTGTTTTCTAAAAAAATTATTAAATTATAATAATAATACATTATATGGTACTAACCGCAATGAATATATCACGAATGAGAAGTCCATAAATCAGCCAGAGAACAGTTGCTAAAAATGAGCACATGGACAACGGTAGTGGCATGAATTCCACACTCTTGGTTTGTATAACTTTCTTCTGTAATAATAAAAAAATAAAAACACTGTTACGGAATAATTACTTAAGCCATAAATAATACCAAACTATTGGTAAAGTAATAAACCATAAAACCATTAAAAAAACGACTTTGTTGTGTGTTTTAATTAGAGAGATTATCATATTGTTTGATAGAATTGAACTTCTCTGTTTCGGTTTTGGTTTTTGCTTTCTCTCAGTTCCCATTTAACACCAAGAATAGTATATACCCTTTTAGTAATAATAACTGAAATATTTCAGTTAAAGACATAGATGAGTCACTCACCATTACAATCAAAGGGGATCCATACATTATTACTGAAACACCTAAGCCGATGCTACCTACGAGAAGCTTCCGGTGATGATTATCATGGAATGCAAAAGCTGACACTGCAGCAATTATAGAGAACACCAGCAAAACTGGTATTGCAGTCATGGCTACCTTCACCTGCAACAACATATTTACACATCTCAGAAACCATGTCTCGTACAACCTATATAGCATTATTTGCGCACAAAAACCTGAAAAACAAGGTGCAAAGTGTGCAAACATTTTTAACAACATGAAGAGAATAACTAAGTCAATTGATTTACTTATGTTTACCTTTCCTTTGGCTGAAGCATACCAGAAGTAAATGAGAACATAGGATAACTCGAGAACAATACCAACTCCATTAACTGTGACGAGAGGGAAATTTTCCCACTTGTAACTCACAACAGGCAAACCGTACCAAGTGAAAAGGAGACAATTCAAGACGCCAATGATGTAAGGAAAGCATGAAAACTCCTCTGTGCTTTTCTTCCTTATAACTCTTTTAAAGGTAACCCTGAAACATAAAAAAGCATGAAAAAGCGTTCAACACTTTTATTCATTCTCTAAAGGGGAGAACATTTAAGCAGCAATGTAATTATATATGTAACATGTAACATACATTGGTGCAGCATAAAGGGCAACTGAGGCTGCATTGCCTGCAAGAAAAAAGAAAAAAAAAAAACAAACAGTGGCACTAATGAGTCACTTTTTTTTAAGACTCAAATAATGAGTAATAAATAATTTATAATCCTAAGTTCTAAGCTGAAGGAATTAATGAACGAAGAAGTACCAAGAACAGCAACAGCCAAACGAATGGTCTCTGCCATGTTTAGTTCTTTTACTGAATGATTAGAAGTTAGAGGAGATGAATATTTTTTGTACTGCCATGAGATTCATTGAAGAGGCTCTATTTATAGCAGTTTCGGAGGGGTACTGTTAGACGCGTACACAAAGTAATAGTATTAAAACATGAATAACAATAGTATTTAATACACTTTGGAGAAAGAAAAAAAAAAGGAAAAAAGAAGAAGGAAGAAGTGCTGTCTACGTCTTTAACAATCATGTGGATGCAAATTTTGTACAAATTGAGAAGCTTTCCATCAACTTGCTCAGTGCTCAATATAACAGTATTCTTCCAAATTCCCACCCGAGCCCCTCCACTTTTTTTTTTTTTTTCTCCAGTTTTAGAGGCTTATGTTATGGTTGAAGCAAGAGACACACAAAACATTATTTGCCATAATCTCTGATGTGTGATGGCTTCATTTTTGACAAAAATTCTTGCGTGTCATTTGATATTTCATCTTATCTATAATATTAATTATGGCATGATATACCTTTGTTTTTTTAATACAAATTCTATCAAGTGCCTTCTGCTTTTTTTTTTTTGTTGGTAAAGCATTATAGATGCCAATAGTGCGTCTCAAAACATTTCTGAAATGATCTACTCTTCATGACGTGGCTTCCATTTTGTAGAGATTTGGGAGTTTATTTGGTATGGCGCATATTAAGTTGGATTTTGCTTCTCTATAAGGGTGTTTTAGCAAACGAAGTGAGAAATTAAAATTGCAATACTTTTTTTTGGTAGGTCTTATAATTGTATATTTGAATATTAATGAAATAAATTTTAATTGTTTTATATTAATATATGTATATTTTATCAAAATCTCACTTAAAATTATTTGTTGTATATACCTTTTCTTTAGATCGTACAGTGCCAAATTGTGGCACATTTTGATAAACAATTTATTTATAGCAGATTCAATAAATTATTATCAAATTTTTGTCAAAATAAAAATTATTATCAAATGAAAATTTAACTATAAAATTACCTAAAATAAGCTAAAATAATTTTACAATGAGATTAAAAATCATTTTCGCAACCTTAAGAAAGTTAAGTATTCCAAATGTTCCATAAGTTGATTGATGGATTTTTGTTTCAGATTTTTATTCCCGAGAATATTTTTTTCAAGAGATTTTTCTTCTTCTCCCAAAAATATAAAAAATAAAAATACCTACTGTAGTATTTAATTACATTTTCTTAATTTTTTTTCTAGTAAAAAAATATTTATAATTTAATTTTATAAAAGCTCTATGTTTTGAGTTTTATTCATTTTTTAAAAATTTCTATTTTGTTTTTAATGACTTTTTTCAAATTATATTCTGTCCCTTTTCTCTTTATGAGAATTTTTTTTTTAAAAAATAATCAAATCAAACACAATCTACATATAGGGAACAAAAAAAATCACATTCATAGATATTCGTGGATAAAATCTGCTACGGATTAAAAATGGATAATTTAATGCATATAAGGTATCAGTATTTGTATGGATAGCCACAATTTGAAATAAATTAAATGTCTTTATTATATACAAAACAATTTATTCTATTTTTATTATAATAATATATTTTTAAAAATATTATTTTTAATATAAAATATATGTTTAAAAATATTTTTTAATTTAATTATAATTTTATTCATTCTTTAAAATGTTAAACTTTAGTGAGGTAGATATATGCAAATATCCATAAAATTCATACATACTCATTCTGCAAATATCTGTTAAGGATAGTACGTAACCTACATCCAAAAATGTTAACAAGATATAAAAAAATGAAAAAGTAAAGAGAGAAAGTTATAATAAAAAAATAAAGGTAAAAATGAAATAAAAAAAAATGAGTGTCTTATTAATTATTAGTACACCACATCGTTTGCCTTCATAATAAACTGGAAAATTAAAAACTAAAAATAGGAAGTATCAATAAGATTATATAATGATATGGGAAATTCTGTCAAAAACAATATAATGATACGGGGAATTAAGTCATACTGTTTGGCCGCAGAATATAGAATTTTTATTATTCTCATTAATGCATCATAAAAAATTCTTTGAACCTTGCGGGAACATTTCCTAGTATGTGGAATAAAAGTATAAAAATAATCTGAGTTAAGGGTTTTCATGCATGGAGCGCATTTGACAAACTCATAACTTAAATTCTATTCCAATTCACTGCTCCAAAAAGAGGGTTATATGTTTGTTGATGGCGATGCCTTAATTAAGATTATTATTAGAAGACAAAAATTATAATAACCACTAAAATTAAAGTAAATGGAGGTCTTTCTATAGTCCATTATCTAAAGCTGAATGTGAACCGGGCACAAAAGTTTACTAGGAATATGAATTAATGCGTCAATATCCGTTGTTTGAAGTGAATTGCTACTTGATAATTGAGTATAACAGAGTGGAAAATTCAAAATCCTCAACCCCAAAATCCAGCATTTGGTTTCCGATGCCCTTATTCTTGGTTTGCATGCCGATTCGATTCATGTTATCATGTAGTAGGCAAAAAGAATATTGATTTTAATGACTTAGATGGGTTGGGTTGTGACATAGCTGGCACCGCGCTTGTACTTGTATTCAAAAAATATCATTTCTACCTGTTTCTGTTTGTTTCACCTGCACATAGCTGTAGGGTCAAATTCACAGCAACACTTTTTTGACTCTTGGTACCATACACATACACTGTCCAACTTGCGTGCAGTACATGGTGAAGGAGGATCTCTTTTTAACATATGTTATAAAAACTGGCCAATTGATCATGTAAATGTAATAATAATGTTCACTTTTTTATATGAAGTGTAGATCGAGTGTTACACTTGGACAAGTGGAGGTACCTAGCTTATGCTTATTTGGTAATCTCTCTATGGATGGGTCGGAGCAAAACACAGTCTATGTTTACCAAAATAAAGAGTCCCCTACAGATAATTACATAGAATACGGCCCTGACATAAGTAAAAGGGACATCACAGTCGTATTCTGTAACTTTTTTTTTGTTTTGTTTTATTATGCCACGCTCGTTGATTACAGCTACAAACTGCTGTAAGTAGTTAATTTGCCCATGTAGTGCAAGGGTAACAGAAAAAAAAAAAAAATCAGTAAGCAGTTAATTTTCTGTACTTATCTTATCATTTATTTGAAAAGGCATTAATTCCCTTAATTAAAAATAGTATTATACAATTATGGCTAATTTTTTTATCCCCTCTTTTTTTATCTTGTGGATTCATTAATCTTAATTTGGCCAAAGGTATGGGAGATAAAGAAGAGATTTTACAAAAAATTGAAATTTAGATTAGGGAGAGGAAATTAAACTAAAAGCACTCATACATTGTGAGCCAAAACCCTTGAATACCCATAGTGATGTTGGACAATGTGATGTGCGTCATATTTTTGTTTTTTTAAATTTTGGTATCTTAATATTATGTAATTGAACATCGAACAAATTCAGATAAAGTAATAGAATCGTTATAATTTACAACTCTTTTTCTCTAAATTTCCACTGAAAATGCACTTTCAAATACTCAAATTCAAGAATTTTAATTAAATTATAATGTAATCCGGCCTATTTAGATAAATTGCTCAATAAATATTTATAAAAGAAAAAATGAAATAAATTTATTGCATAAATTTTTTATACATTTCGACTTTTAAAAAGATAAAATAACTCCTATAAAAAAAATTTACAAGTTAATTTTAACTCATAAAAAGTTATTTAATTTTATTACTTTTTTTCATAAATATTTAACAAGAAATTTATCCAAACAAATCTAATTTATTTAACGAACTTGACAATGTCTGGCTATATTTGATTTCC
Organism: Glycine tomentella; assembly: GCA_007407185.1. Lineage (NCBI taxonomy): Eukaryota > Viridiplantae > Streptophyta > Magnoliopsida > Fabales > Fabaceae > Glycine > Glycine tomentella. The sequence goes on from PYAF01003243.1 coordinate 2,590,762, forward strand.
TATATTTGTAAGGTGACCCACCAAACTCCTTCCATCTTCCATCTATGTTATGTCCACATGTTAACCAACCTTCTATCAAAATCTTATCTTTGCCCCATGATAAAGTTTACTTTACATGGAAACCCCACAATTACTTTATATTTATTAAGATGAATCAGAAGTCACTAATTTAACAAACAATGAAGGGGCCAATAGTTAAGATATAGACATGCTTGTTGTTGGGTTAGAAAGCACACCAAAAGAAGTAATTATACACTAATACTGACAAATGCATCGCTATATATTCCATGCAGGTGCTGACTCATGTGCGCTAGTATCCATAAAAAAATTAATTAATTAACCTCATCAATTAATTTAACTAAGCTAGTGAGTATTTCCTTAAAGATTTGAGCTTCATTTCCACAAATAAATGTTTGATAAGCACGCTTCTTATTGTTATTGTTTTGATTATTAACAATATCGTATTAAATCATCCAACACTGGCATACACGGATTAATATAAATGGACGCCTTCTCTTTCAACGTAAATCACACTACCTAAGTCCCCGTTTAATGTCTCCAATCTTGTGATGTGCCTCACATGCCCAAGAAATACAAGTATTAATTCAGCATCGCATCAATCATTTTCATGTGGTAATGGTCTTCTTCTCCTTTGAAAATTTTCGATTAAATCTCAAAACGTATCATCATGATCTGTCAAATGCATAGTAATATTGGTCAACAGCATCCATCTACTGTATATTAAGCGATGCCTTGTTTGGTCCCTTTTAAGTTTACCTTAGGAGCTGAGCATGGTGGAAAATAGATAATATTTTGCCCGTGTGTCAGTCTTACTCGTTGCGGTTAACAAAGGAAAAGGAAAATAATGCATAAACTCCTTATAGTAGCAGACATTCAAGAAAAGAAAAAAAATGAATATTTATAAAGGTTTGCACTGTATTCCGAAATATAATTTAAATTGTTGATGTCATAATGATCCTATGTATTCACATATAAAAACAATCTATTTAATAACAGAATATTATGTGTTTAATTTTTTTCGTGTCTAAAATTATCTTAAACATGTGACAATTATGTATTGTGAATAAGATTAATATTTAATTTAATGAGTGAAAAAATATTGCACTCTCTAAATCAGATTAAAAAAGAAATATCCAAATATAATTTTACTCAAAGAAATAAAAGTAGTATTGCTCAAGAAAAAGAAGAAAGAGAGGGATCACTGCAAAATGCACTTCAACGGTGTCAAAAGGGTAGGATTAAATACTTAAATTTGACGGACAAGTGTGATGATAGACTCTTAAAAAGTTAAAATATGTAAAGAAAAATGACAAAATTACCTTTTGTTAGAATTACATAATATTTTTTAAAACTTTTTATACATAATTTTTAATTTTTAGTTATACCAGTTATCTTTAATACTTATTTTACTTTTTATATATTATTCCATTTTCTAAATTGTAAAAATTATATAAAAAATAACTAAAAGATCAATGATATAATTAGCATAAAATATTTAGAATAATTTGTAAAAATGGATGACAAACAAAGATATGTATATGTGATGAATGTTTAAAAAATATTATAAGACGCATTAAATAATTTATCTAATTTTATTTTATAATATAATTTAAAAACTTTGATGGTAAAATTCATGAAAAAAAATTTGGTGTTGAAATTCACGAAGTAATAGTAATTGAAAAAATGGTAAAATATACCATTAAACATTAAAAAAAAAAAACGTGTTTTTTTATAAAAAGAAAAAACATATCCAGAAAAAGTACTAAAGGTGATACGAAATAATTCATTTGTGTAAGGCATCAAACTTCTAAGACAAAGCGACTATATGTGAAGCCTGATTGATAAACTCTAAAAGCAAGGTTACCTAACTCCATCTTCTCAATGCAACATGGCGACTGCAATAATGCTCATCTAGCATTATGTGTACTTATCCTCTTCGCATACATTTTATAATTTATATGGCTTCCATATTATGCATATATATTATGTACGGCTCGACATATAATGTCTGGTGGGAAATTAACTTATGGATATTGATAGAAAAAAATAATAGGAAAAATAAATAAATCAAGTAGAGTATATCTCACCAAAAACTAAAAGACACTATTCATAGAGGACGATGATGTTGGGTAGGGAAAAAGGCAAAGGCGTTGAAAAGTTAAGGAAGAAGCATGACCAAATAAATAAAAGAAAAAAGAATGAAAGAAACTGGCAAAAAAGAAACAAGAAAATGTCATAAACAAAGGAGGGGGGAATATGAAACTTGTGAGTTTCTCAAGGACTGCATAATCGGCAATAAATTGTATTTTGTTCGCGCGCACAAATTGACTAATTTTTTAGACGCCATTAACGGCAGCTGGTCTTGCAAGGTGTGATTCAGGCAACTATAAGGGGAAACTGGGAATAAATGAAAAAAAAAATCAACCCTTAATTAGTGCGACAATCTTGCCAATATTCAATGTGGAGATGATGGTTTGCGATAATTCGTTGAAATTTTTAGAATTCTGAAACAGATTTGTTATTTTTAGGTGTAAATAAGATAAACTTTCAATACATACAGTGTTTTGAGTCAATAAATTATTCCTAGTTAGTTTGAGGAGTCTCGGTCTTCATTTTTAACTAGGAATGATTTTAAAAAAATTTGTGCTACATAAATTTATTTCAATAAAAAATTTCTAAAAAACAATTTCTTTATTTAAATAGAATCTCATTGTGAAATATAATCTGATCATTAATTTGATAAGATAATGGATCAGTAATCCAATCGATGAACCATTAGTTGGTCCGATTTAATCCAATATATATTACAAATTCAAAATTATATATGTATGTATTATATATAAGTATATAATTAACATTATTTGAGTAAGAAAAATCTATTCATACTCCAAAATCCAAATTTTTTCAAAAAAATTTTCAATAAAAAATTAAAAATTGGAAACCAAGTCGGGTCAAACTGGTCCAACCGGAAATCCAGCCAGTTGCATTTCCAATCCGAACAAAGAATTAGTCCAATTAGGTCATCGAATCCTTATCCAACCAACCAATCCGGACCCCTTTTTACAATTTAAAGTTTCTTCAAGATTTTTAAAATAAAGAAATTGTTTTTATAATTTTTTATTAAAATAAATTTATGTAACAGAAAATATTTTTAAAAAAATAATATTTATTTGACACATAACAATACCAAACCATAATTAAATAAAAATAAAAAATATATAAAAGTGTAATTTTTTTAAAAAAATTCTTAATATTAAAACAAAATTGTACATATAATTTTGTTATGACATGTGGATGACAAAAAGAAACTTAACAAACTCATTTAACAAATTCTCAATCTCAAGTTTTCAAACATTGTTAGTTTTGGGCGTTTTTGTTTGCAATTGGGTGATTGACGCTAAATTTGATTTTTGTTGGAATGATTAATTATAACAGAATTAAATTAATCCTCGTTAATTCTACAATTAATAATTGAGGTGAGACTTATCTTTTCTTTTTTGCTGAATGAGACTTATCTTTTCTCATAACACAAACTTTGATTCATTTTCTCCGTTACCGTTATCTCAAATAGTTATTTTCAATATTGTATTTCTTCTCATTTTTGTATATATTTTATATATTATCTTTATAATTAGCAATTAAATAAAATTATATTAATCATATCAAATTACTATAATTTAATCTTTGTTTATATGCTTGATTCTTTTAATTTTTTATATTTTTAATTTACCATACTTTATTAGTACTATCTCTAAATTGAGTTTCAAAAGTTTTTTTGAAAAGTTATCAATAGTGAAAAATATTTTTATATCACAATTTTAATTTTTATTATAAAATTAAAATGTAATTTATATATACAAATATATTTATTTACTATTAATTTTAGTTATATTATAATATATATATTAAAATAACTATTTATTATAAATTAACAGTAAATAAATTTTAATTAAAAAAAATAATTTTTAAATACGCATACTAAAATTTTAGTTCGTAAAAAATTATTACAAAAATCTTCCAGAATATTAGTCACATTTCAAAATGTTATTATATGGAATGTAATTTTTTAGTTTATATATCACTTTATAAAGTTAGAGTGTTTTTATTTTATCATTATTTTTTCAATATTTTTGTTAAATAAAATGAGAATAAGTGTTAATCAAGTAATAAATATAAAAAATTAATAGAAAAGAATCTAGTTACATATAATTGTTTTTATATAATTAAATTCCTTTAATAAATTTTTAAACCATTGTGCAAAGATATAATATATATTAAAATAGAAGTAGCAACCTTTTGAAATTATATTTGTAAAAGAAAAAAACTTTTGAAATTATTATTTTATTACTAATTTATCATCAACTTTTAAAACACTTTTTAACTAGCTAACATCCTATTCTACTTTTGAAAAACTTGCTTAAGTTAAATAAACGTGTTTGATAAAGTGAGTTGTTTTAGTAGTTGATTTTTTCTGAATAGTTGTTTCAGTAGCTTGTGATATTTTTATTTATTCTTGGTATTCTTTTTCATATTCTTCGTTTGTCCATTTATTTTTTAAAACCTAGCCTTCCACTTTCTCACGTTTGACAATTGACGTGTTCAGTTCAGTGCTTCCTTCATTACTCTATCGCCCACAGTACATTCCTCCCAATTGTATCATCTTTTACACCTTGTTTGGTTAGCATAGAAGAGAGAAGAAAGAAAAAGAATTGCGTGGAAGTATTTTTTTGTATAAAAAAATATTAATTTATTAAAATGTTAATTTTATTAGTAAAAAAAATTGGACTCGTAATTTTTTCTAGTTTTCATTTTTCCTTAACTATCAAACACACTTTATATCTTCTCAAATTGTGTAGAAGTGTAATATGCATGTGTGTTTCATTGTGTGAACTTGTGCAAAATTGTTTGAATTTCAATGTGAGTCTCATTCCCTTTACTCTTCTTACCTATCAAATAACTTTAATTTAAATATTTTATTAACTTGTTTAATAATTAATTTATATCAAATACTCTTAATTAATTCAAGTACTCTTTCAACTTCTAGATAATTTTTAATTTTCAACTTGTTTTTCGCTAAATACATGTGAATCACACTCTAAATATTTTTTTTCCTAGCTAGACTATCAGTATTTGAATATATACCACATTGAGTTATAAGTCAAATAAAGACGCTGTAAGCGACAATTTTTTTCTTACTAGAGTCTTTAACTTGATTATATCTCAAGGACTCTAAATTGAAAGTCCTAATTAAGTTAGAATGTTCTTGCAAGTTGCAAACAATCTGTTCAATGATAAGTATATTTTTTTAAAATTAACTATGTAAATATTTTTTTATAATTTTTTTCACAACATCGAATTAGTGTTAAACTTACATAGTTCCTAATAGAATTGGATTTGTTTGCGGAATTATAAAGTTGACTTGAAGTTGAAGAAAGAAGAGGGAGGAGATGTTATGAGTTTAGACGATTCATCCAATATTAAAAATTAACTGTTAATAACAATTATTTGTTATTAATATTTTTTAATTCATTCATTTGTTTTAAAGATTAATAGATTAATATGAATATAATTAATTTTAAATAATCTGATATAATTAGAACGGGTATTAATTAAGTTTAATCACAAATTTTATATTAGAAAGGGTATTAATATGAAAAGTTATTTCTTAATATAAAACAAACAAACCATAAAGATAATTTTAAAGCCATATGAAATGTTTGAGTTATTTAGTTTTTTTTACAGCGTTAGAACTATTTAGCTTATTTACCCATAAAACAAGAAGTTGGGATATTTTAACAGGGAAAGACTTAAGGATTTTACAATTTACATAGAAATTTAGTGTAAACTTTGATGTTATACGAATGAAAGGGGAAACAATATGATAATAAAAGTTTGATGGGGAGAAAAGAAAAGAAAATATTAGAAATGGTAATGTATTGTAATTTATAGAATTGCAGCAGCCGAAATGTTATCTTCGAGGACAAGATGGAAAATTTGTCAACTTCCTACTTCCAGTGTCTTTAAAATTCTTTCTAGTTTTTAAGGATCAGTACCTTCATTTGTACGAATATCACCCATCTTTGTCACGTGCGTTCAGCTTTCAAGTCACCCCAAGTCAGATAGCAACTTAAACATTTTTATAAGTTTAACAAAAAAAAAATTATATCCTAATAATATAAAACAATTTTACATAATTATTATAAATTAGTTTTATACTATTAGCACAAATTAGTATGTGAAGTAAAATTATTGATTATTATAATAATTAATTTAAAAATTATACTAATATTGATTTGTGATTTCTGATTAGTGATCTGTGATTGAATTCTGCAAAAAAATGTGATATGTGATTGATTGATAAAATATTTTTTTTATCAACATTAAACTCATAAAATATAAATTTGTAAATTTCTGATGAATTAAATCCTTCATCCTTCAGAAAAAAAATAATTAAATCCCTCCATTTCGAAACGCACCCAAACAACATGGGTAGTCATAACACAATGATTACAAGAAAATATTATATTATGTCTTTCTCATGGCTTCCTAAAATTAATACTTTAATAGATTGTGACGTGTTACGTAAGAAAGCGATACCACGTTTATACGATGAGGATCAATATTATTGCGATCTTAGCAGACACACTGGTCTTGCGGAATGATGGTATTTTTACAATTCACATAATCACATCCTATTCTTATTTTTATTTTTGTGAAAATTCATTCAATATAATACTTAATAAAGCTTATACTTATTTTAAAATAAAATAAAGACTTAGAATCTTTTTTCAAATTTAGGCCAAATTTGTTTTTAGTTATCCAAAATTAAAAAATTACTTTTTTAGTTTTCATAATTTTAAAATAGTTGTGCAGCAAAAAGAAAAGAAAATAAAATAGTTCACTTTTGTTATTAAGTTTTGTTTGTCATCATTTTAGTCCTCCTAATAAGAATCAAAAGTGTGTTATTTCCAAATTAAGGGACAAAAACAATCACTTTTTTAAAAAAAAAAAAAAAAAAACTTGACCCAAATTTAAGGAATTAAACATTTAAGTCTTAAATAAAAGTATGTACTAACAGAGAATAAGTTAGTTTTTTTTTAAAATTCTTGAAAAAAAATTAATTTAAAAATCTTTCTAGAAGGTATTTCTTTTTCAAATATAAACTAATTCAATCGCGCCTCAAACTATTGACTGAGATAATGCAGGCTTCAGTATCCAACTACCCAGCATTATATTCATTTACTATTCCATAGTGCTGAAGTTACTATAAATCCCCTAAAGCGAGAAAAACATAGATAAGCTAGATATTAATTAAGGCCCAGTATGCTTTGGTTAGGTGTATGGGAATGTGATGAATATTGCAAGAAGAGGACATTAACTTTGGATAATTAGTCACGTTTTAGGAAAATACGAATATCGCCTCTAGATCACCACATGAATGTATGATGTATCTTAGTTAGGAACTGATGGAATGATTAAACAAAACAACAACTTTTGAATCATGTTTCCATTTATTGTTTGTCTCATCCTTCAAAAGGAACGTCTAAAATTTGAACTATAGTAGTATTATACATGTGGGCCCTGAATTTGATGGAAGGGTAGAGGGTTTTGTAGTAGGCAGGGAAGTACAATATAAAATCTTATCCATTCACAGTTTGGGAAGTACAAGTTCTGTTTGTGTGTCAACACGATGTGGCATGGGCATATAAATATTAATGTTATAGATTGCTGTTATAGGAATATTGGGATATCACTCAGAGCTAGCAATACAGCATGAGAAAAAAAGCTCAAGATGAGAGCCAGTTGGAAGGCAAAAAGGAGACACAAGCTGCACAATTTGTCACTAGCAAACTGGAATTTAGCTCACTTTTTAGATTTCACATGGGCCCTTTAACTCTCAAGTCCCATATCAGTTTTTATTTTATTTTATCGACATATGTTAATAATTAAATTGTTAATTTTTGTTAGTAGTAAAGATCAAACTCACAAGTTTGATCTCATTTTTTTTTCTTAACCATACAATCAATTTTATATCTCCGAAAATCAGCTTAATAGCAACTAAATTTTTAAAATGTTTTCCGTAACTTGATTAGTGTGGTTTTTGCTGTTGTTTTGGACCTGCTATTCGTGGTTTTTATATATAGCCACTTAGTTAGACACTTAGGTGAGCTCAGTGGAGATGTAATAATTATGTGAAACACATAAAGCATGCAATAACACTAATACAGTTGAGTTTTGACCTTCTAAAAAGGAGAGTCAAATGGGGGAATAATTTGTGGTGGCTGCTCCATGTATCTTTGTATAGTTCTAAATAGCATAACACAGTTGGATCTGTGTCATTGCCTAGTAATTCCTGAGTAGGATACAAAGCATTGATCTGCAGCAGGTTACGCAGAATCAACCAAAGTGGGCGCACACTGCATTGCCTTCTCTCACGCGCTCGCTCATTTTGGGAATTGAGTCATTCATTCCATCTTTTGTTCTTTTCCAACCCAATATTCGATAAAAGATCGCATCAGCATGAGCACTTTTGTTGTTTTCTTGTACTAAGGTTTTGTTTTACTTTGGTCCCTATCATTCTTCCTATTTCGATATTGGATACATACACATTGGGTATGCTGTGCAAATTGTCAACTGTGTAATCATTAAATGAAATTTTACATAACCATTTTTAAGGACGTGATTACATTATCTCTTATATTTTTATTTTCTCTTCTGTCATATCTCTTCTAAGTAGTTTTTCTTTTTCTTGTCTGCCTCCTAAAGCAACAACAAAATTTATATTCATTTTTTTTCTACACACTACAATACTGCTTTTTTGTTCCATGTTTAGAATTTGAACTCGAATTCCGGAGGAGATGCATAAGTTACATACACTTGGGCATTAAAAGATTCTACTAGTTACTAGACATGATCAACTTATTTCTAGTATGTTTGGAATTTAGTTGGAAATCTCTAAATTATTATTTGGACAGAAATTTTAAAAGACAATAAAATTGTAATTTGAAATTTTTGTCAATTATAATCCAGCATCACACTTCAAATGAGTAAAAAAATTAATAGTTCATGTTCCAATTAACCTGTTAGATTATTCACACACACACAAACAAAAAAACTGTTAGAGGCGAAGCCTTCTCCACCTCGTTTTCTCAGAAGTTTCAAAATTTTAAATATTTTTTTAGAGCAATAAAATTTATTTTCTTAAAAAAAAAAAGAGAAGGCATTTTCAATTTAGCCCCCGATTAAACATGATATATTCTTTATACGGTTACTCTAGTCAAAATACGCTGACCACCCCATTTAGAGAATAATTGGGGAAAGACACACACATTATTGTACCGAGAGCAATGGCCAATGTTCTCTCTAAAATTAAAAACAAAGGGTTAAAATATATTTGATCTTAAATTTAATCAAATTGGAAACTGAAATTAGTAATAAAATAATTTTTTTTATAAAAATCGTTGTGCCAAGTTGCGCTAACCATTTTATAATATTTAAAATTCTTGAGCCATTTTCCAGGGGGAAAAACCTTATGAATATAAATAAACTAAATTACTATGAAAATGGATTAGCTTTGCATTGAATATGATAGATACAATAATTTTTCTTTTGTAAGCTATGACAGACTAGAGAATTGATTGATTGATAAAATCTCAAGCATCTATCAGCTGTGGTGCACGCGTATATATGTCAGGTTGATAATAAAATACTTATTGAGGTTAAGTTACTTTTCAACCGTTTGTATTAGGTTATATGTTAGAGTTTAATATTGCATCTAATTATAAATTATTATTTGTGTGATTTTAAAATAATTTTATAAGAATTAATAAATGTATTATAAATAATAATTTATAATTAAATAATAATATAAAATAATTTTACATTTTTAATATATATTTCTTTTTTTCTATATATTATGAGATGAAATGCATATTTATTTATTCATAAATTCGTAGACGCCATGCAAGTCCTAATTGATTTTCAATTAGTCTATCCCAAGTCTTAGCTCACTCGAAGAGAAAAATAGCGAAAAAAATCATGTGGAACAAATATTTAATAATGGACGGAGTTGAAATTGACATAGCACGCAGATCAGGAATTTGCCCAATTCAAAAGAGCCCTCAGATATTTTTAGTCAGCAGAATGACAGTTTCTTTTTTTTATAAGGGCGGTGATGCAGTTTGAGAGAAAGAAACTTATAGATAATTTATGTGTTGCAAAGTTAAAGTAACAAGAATTAGTTAGCTTTTTTTCTTCTTCAATAAGTAGTTACTTTGAGAGAGAAATTAAGTTTAGATCTCTAAAGTAAGATTTCTTGATAAATTAATAATCCACAAAGTTATTTGATACTTAGTAAGAAAAAAAAAAAAATGAAAGTTATAACTAACCGCCAATCCTATAAAAAAAAAAGCCATTAGAAAATATAGAACAATAAATTGAGCAATAAGCGAGAGCAAGAAAGTGAAATGATGAGATATGAGAATGTTCGAAATTAAGAATAAAAAGGGGAGACGATGAAGAGTTTTCTCTTCGTGCTCAAATTAAAAACTAATATCAACTTAGTCACAACTAGTAATATTTTTTTAAAATTAATAATTGATGCTAGCCTAGCTAATGCTATTTTAAAAAAAAAATAGCATCAATTGTGATTGAAAAATAATAATAAAAACATGACTTAAATATATTTTTTGTCTTTACAATTTAATATTTTATTTATTTTCATCCTGTAATTTTTTTTCGTTTTAATCTTTAAAAATATATTTATTTTATTTTTTGTCCTTTAAATATTTTAGATAAGACATTGAGAAAACACAAAACACTTTAAGGATCAAAAAAGCATTTAATAAGGACAAATAATTTTTTTTTGCAAGGAAAAAAATAAAAAATATTAAATTACAGGAATAAAAATGTATTTAAACCAAAAAAATCATTAATTAAATTATATATAAGTGTTGATTTAGCATCAGTTGACCAACACTAAATTTTCTTATATAATAAACGCTGTTTGTGGGAATATATTTTATACCTTAAAACAAACACACCTTTAGGGTTAACCTTTTCCTTTTTTATAAAAATGTTGTTAAAACAATCAACTATTACTCCTAGTATATATGAGTTTAGGACTTTAGAAGATAAAATGAATATTCTAAATGAAGTTAAAATTGCGAAGCTTTTTTACATTGGCAATTGTTCCGCAGCAGGACCGATAAAATGTTCTTCCAATGGATTATGAGCTATTATTTCCTGCACTTTCGGACTTGTTTCCTGAACTCTAATCAGAATGTAATTTCATAATATAAAAATTATATTATAAAATTACATTTTAAAAAGACTAATCAAAAAGTAAAATTACATTTCAGATTAGGCTTTCCAAAAAAGTTAATACAGGAAGCAATTGCCTGGATTCTGCATTAAGGGGATATAGATATAATTTACTAACTAGCCCAATACTATGGAAAGTTAAGACAAATTAGTCAAAAAGCCACGTTGTGGACCAAAACATAGAAAACTACGTTGGACGAGGCCCAGTTATTAAATTTGCGCCTCATTAACCTGGGATCTTCTTCAATCCTCCTTACAGAAAGAGGTTCAACGTACCCTCTCCACAAAATAAAAAATAAAATAATTGGCTGAAAAAGCTACGCTGCTACGCCAACAAACAACCAACAAAATTTTTAGTTCACAAAAGAGGTTGAATATCAAATTCTTTGGGAGAAAGGAAGTGAAAATATAAATCAAGTGTTCCCAAGGATTCAAGAATTGTATATACCCGCTTCATAAAAAACGCCAAATAGAATGTAATTCCATCATAGGAAGACACATCACATGTACTATGTAACAAGCATAAGCGCTTATATACTTATATACTTTGTGCAATTTCAAGTATATCATATACAAATTACATGAGTATGATTATGATTGACGGTATTTAAATGACCAGTAATACAAATCATCAGTATACTATATAACTAGGTAAGGTGTTTATATACATTAGTCGTTTATACAACATAACGGCGAAGATAATCCAATCGAGCAGAATGCTTGAGCTTCATAAGAGCCTTGACTTCGTGCTTTCTAACCATTTCCCTAGATATATTCAAGTTTCCAGCAATTTCTCCCAATGTTCTGTCACCCTTGCCATCAAGTCCAAATCTCTGTCTGATCACCAAGCCCTCCTTCGGCTTCAGGGAATCAAGCTGGTTAAAAAAAAAAAAAAAAAAAAAAAAAAAAAA
>PYAF01003243.1:2603115-2620084 GCA_007407185.1 Glycine tomentella
GTGGTTGTATGTCTCGAGTTCAGCGAAAGAATGGATTTTGATGCCTTAATTACGTCATGGTATCTTTCAGGGGATATATTAACTCTTTCTATTATTTCTTCCTCTGTTGGTGACCTCTGAAGCTCAAATGTTAACTCAGTTTTAGCTTTTTGAATTTCTGCTCGAACCTGCTCAAAAAGAAGTAGAGAAGTTACACAAATTTGAGACACATGGACAGCCTAACAATTACCAAATTATTTTTAAAAGCCGTATTTGCTGGGAATATCTTTGGCTAAAATCCAATATTGTCTTTCCACCAATTATTTTTTAATTCTTGATATTCTACTTTATTCAAATCCCAGCCTTGCTAATTATATTGCCTAAATAAGACAATCCTGGATTTTCCCTTCAAGCAACCGCAACAAAATGGATGATTCAGATTTAGGAATAACAAGTTGTTGACTTTGAAAACAAAGTATGCTGTTAACATGAAAATAAAAACTAAACAAATAAAAGCCACTGAACCATATTCTGCCTAAAACATAACATTAATCACCACGTGTAATAAGAAACTAAGAATGCATACCGATTCAAGTCCAAAGGGAACACGTGTGAAGTTTGAGAGGGTCATTGAACGAATGATAGCATGTCTTATCCAAAACAAACTATATGTTGATAGCCGAAATCTCCTGTGTGGCTCAAAACGATCAATTGCTGTTATAAGCCCCTTAACTCCTGCCTGACAAAGATCTTGAAACCTAGGGCCACTTGCAAAATCTGTAAAATATTTGTTGATCACAAACAAAACAAGCCGGAGATTGTGCTGCAAAAGATATGACCACAATTACTTATTTTTTCTATATAATCGTACTCATTCCAAATAATACAACAAACTGACAGTAATTTCACCTTCACACTACAAAGAGAGAGAGCAGCAAAGTAAAAGGAATATACAATTTATTGAAAGTCAAGTTGTAAAATAATTTAACACTTTAATTACCTTTATGAGTTTGTTTCTTGCAGCCTGACCAACATCTATTGCTTTCCTTACTTGAGTAATGCTCGTGTTTGTTGCATCAGCTAGTTCACCATCTGCAGGTTCTCTTGCCAGCTCCTTCTGTAAATCTTCTTTCACTTGAAGCAGTGCCTGGAAATAAAGAATTATGACTTGATGTCAGATACAAAAGCAAATTCAGAGTTTTCACCTAAAATCTTGTCTTAAAGTTATTATGGAATGGTATTAAAGCCTTGAATCCCTGGTACTCAGCAAGAAAAAAAAGATCTAAACTGCTATTTTAAGAGAAGAATCAAATAAAGGGAACTAAAAAATTTTATACTAATTTAATGCTCACCTTCATAGGTTGCATCAATTTGAACAACCAAGCATGTTCTGAAGAAGAAAGAACGGGAGGTATTCTCATTCTTTTCCAATCCATACTGACAAAATCAGTTGATGCTGAATATTCCCTAATAAGTTCTTCAATCTTCTCAATTTTGTTCCTAGCATTTCTTTTCTTTCGAGTTGGAATGACTTCGTCCCCACTTTTGTCATTCTTTAATGAAATTCTCTGATCAAGATTCAATCGTTTAGCTTTCTTGTTCTTGTTTTGGTTTCTGACCACCCTATCACCCTTTAAGTCATTTTCTTCACTTTCATCAACAACCTTCTTCCCTCTCCGAGAGACTCTTTTGATTTTACCATCTATACATTCTGCATTATCAGAAGCAGGGCTGAGTTTGTATATATTTTCAAGCATGGCAGCAGCTTCATTGTAGTCCACATCCATGGAAGATGGAGAACTCTCTCTCTTAGGTAGTTTGTTAGTTTTTCCAATCCTTTTTTTCTGCGCCTTCTTCGCCGTTTCAACCGGCACAGGAATTTTCTCTTCTGTTGCAACCAAAGCTGAGTCATTGTGCTTATCCCCTTTAAATGCTACAATTACAGGTCTCTTCAGACGATTATTGTAAAACTTTGTATTCAATCCCAATGGAGTCCGAGCAGCCGAGCTAGAAACAGTCACAACTCCCATACCAAGTTACCTAATAAACTGCTTCTAGAAAAAATAAAATAACAAAATTTCAATGCCAATATGCTTCAACATCAAAACAAAACATTAATTATAACATCTTGACACATGCTGATACAATTGCACAACTAACAGTTTCACAGAATTATCAAACACTAAGCATCATGATTAATCATACATATAGCTTCAATATTAATTCCGAAATAATAATATTATATGGACAAGTAAACATATATTGCTTTAATTTTGCCACGACATGACATGATGAAACATAAGTTGTGGAATCAAATGAACACATGTTGGTAGAAAAAAGAGTGAAGTTAGCAGGGAAGAGTACCTTTGATCAGCGAGAAGCTAATGAATCCAAAGAGAGGAATCTACTGGACCTGAGAAGTGGATATAAGAGAAAGTGCTGGAGTCGAGGTTGTTGTATTTAACACGAATTACGAGAATAACGGTGACCACAATTTTTTTGTGTCCGAAAAATCAACGGCCAGGCATAAAAAGTGAGTGAAATATGCGGTGCGTGATGGGAACACGTAAAGTTCGGTTTGGAACAGTAGCGATGACGTGGCTAATGTGTGAAGTGGATTGTGTTTGTGACTTAGTGAAGAGTACTTCCGTGGCGCTTTTGGAGTGGGGGAGCATATATTTTGTTGAAAGTTGTGGATCATATTTATGACACATGGATGACTCTTTCTTGTGACCCAAAAAATTTCGGTACTTTTGTGGGATCCAATACAAGAGGTGTTCTATTGTATACGTAGCACAATATCCACCATCATCCATGTCACTTGCGTCTTAACATGTGCACTTAACTTTGAAATTGAAGTAAAATGAATATTTGTTTTTCATACTTTTCAATTATATGTTTTTTCTTCTTCAATTAAATGATACAAGTTTTTAAATTTTTTTTTATTTTATTTTTCTCTATCCAAACATATTGATAAATATTAGGTTAGGAGGATTTGACATGTCTCTAGTCTTGCTAAAGGTTAGATGAGTTCAAATTTAGATTTAAAAGAGAGTAATGTAAAAAAAATAAAATTAAACTCAACTTCATTTTTATGCAGTAAAAAATAACTTATAAAAAATATTAAAATTAAATAAGATATATGTTCCTTTAAAAAAAATATTTTACATTTGATTATCATTATAAAAATAAATTATTAAAAAAAAACATAATTTTGTTAGGTGAATATGGTATGGAAAAAAGTTAGATGAATTTAACGATATAAAAATATCATTTACATAAAAGATTATTATAAAGTACGCTAACAATTTCTTTTCACTTTCAAGAAACTACAAAAGAATTAGGCACTGTGAATTAGGAAATTAAGCACTAGAAATTACACTTCAAAATCAATCAATTTAAATTTTTAAAGATTTTCATAATGGCCCAATGGGCCATGCCTATACTTTGGATCTGATGCATCTATAGTGATGGATAGCAAGTTTATCCAGGAAAAACACCAGGAAGGCTTTTACTTCCTACACCTCCAAAAAGATCCAAAGATATCAACTACCCCTTCACCCAACCCCCAACACCACTGCTACATGCAAACACCAGTAGTCAACACCACCGTTGACAACCATAGTGCACGGAAGAAGGTGCGATGGAATCGGGATGACAAAAAAGTTATTTGAAAAGACATAAATTTTTTATACTTATGAAATAGTTCTTCCGGGAACATGCTAACATATTTTTAAAATAGTCTTTCTGAAATTATGTTAGCATGCTTTTGGAAAAATACTATTCCAGAATTATAAAAGACAACACAATAATCCAACTGAAAAGGCAAAGCAACATTGAATCAAATCAAGTGATAAAAGCACAAAAAGGTTCTTTTATTTAAAAGTGCAAACAGTATTTTAATTTTAAAATAACGCTTGGAAAGCACAAGTCAATTTTAAGTTAAATACTGAGAAATTTATAGTAATGCATATTTACGACCCTAATTCTTTTATTAAGTAGGATCAACCCTCAAAATAAGCAATTCCAAACAAAACAAGCACTAAAGTGGACTAAAAATGTTCATCAATTGCCGTTCAGTTGTAACTTTCAATCATGGCTAATTAATCTCCCGGTGCACACATGAAACAGAGTCTGAAATCCCCATTGAAGCCTGACTCGGCTCCTTTAACATGATACAGGTTCAGTGCACATTTCACACGCCCAAGTCTACGATGGCATGGGCCATGGAATTTGGTTCCAGGACCCACACTTTCTCTTCAAGATTGCCCGTAAAATTTGCGGCTTACCAAACTTTGTTTTATGTACTAACTTGGGTTGTTTCCTAGCTCCTACCAATCAAATAAATTCATGTACGAGATCCCAAAAAGTAAGAGAAGTTCCCTAGTCCCTACCAACTGAACTGTGTCTGTGTTCCAATTTTCAATATATATATATTTATCTCTCTTTAACGTTGACGAAACAAGTTGTCTATTTGGTGTTCCATTCATGGCAATAACTTAGATTGAACTGGTCTAATTCTAGATTCTTACCTTTTGGGTACGAAGCTAGTTCGTATTTTTGAATGTTTCAAAAGGAAGGACGGTGCTACTTAATTAATGCAGAAGTTAAATAATTTCGACTTTATTTCCTATAAATATTCTGTATATTAGTTAATCTTAATATCTTATACTTATTCGAGACACATGAGTATATATATAATAATGTTAATAGTTTATAGCTCTGTTTTTGCTGCTATATATATGCCTAGTGTCCTAAGTAGAAGATCATCAACAAATGTAAATAAATTACAATTTGCTAATGAAGACAAAAAAAAAAAAGGAGATTAGAGGTAATCGTGAGCAGAGGCTTTGAATAAATTGTGTTGAGAGCACCGCGGTGGCGGGAGGTGATCTGCAGTCAGTAGTATTAATTTTGGGAAATTTGAGAAGTGAAAATAGGAGAAAGGATGATGAGCTAGAGCATGTGAAAGAGTATTTTAATTTTAGCTTTTTATTTTATTTGACAATTGAGAGTGATTATATTTCATTCTAATTACTTTAAATAAATCATTTTCATATACAGAGGGATGAAAATCAAGCTATTTAAGTATTTTTTTTTATGAAGTTGCTTCATTCTTTATTTTTTTTATAACAATAAAAAAAATATCAAACAATTTACTATATAATCCACACACATTGCTCAATCATTTGAGTTTTATCATCGAATGCTCCATTCTTTATTAAATAGATTGAATATACAAATTTTTTAAACCATTTACAAGTTTATTAAATAATTTCAGTTGCATGTATAATATATTTTTAAAATATAAATAAATATCAATCATAACATTAAGTACTGTAAATGTGATATCTAAAATTTACTATACTTCATTATTGCGTTGATATCAAAATATTTGTCAGTTGAATTAATAAAAATATTAAAATAAATAACTTTAAATTAACTTAATCATCATGTCTCTATATATACACACGCAAACGAGTAATAGATACAAAAACCTTAAGATTAACAAAAACAAATAGGACCGCGGAACAAAGCAAGTTGTAGCCTGGAAACTGTCTGTACTCAACGTTGAGGCTACTGATGCATGTATCAGAACAAGAAATAATCGTTTCTAAAGTTCAATAATGTTGCGCTATAAAAATAAATAAAAAGTAAAGATACGTGTGAAAGAAACATCTGATTTTGATTAAATCAAATCTAAGATTCCATTGTATGTTAAAATAAATAAAGATAGATAGAGATGAGATTACTATTAAAAAATAAAAAACGTGTATGAGAAACGAAAAACAAATAAAAATCAAGTTGCCTCGCACGAGGATGATATAAGGCATTGCCATTCGTACGGTTCACGGCAATAACTAGGGCAGTTTATCAGTGGGATGGTGTCAAATTATCATATCAAAGTTAAATCGAATTAAATTTAGGTCATTTTAGACGTATAATTCAAATCAAATTAATTTATAATTAAGAACGAATTAGATGGGAGTTAATAGTTAAGTGTAAAAAACCAAAAGAATTAATATATATATATATATATATATATATATATATAGATATACTTTCAATTACATATTATCATATATAATAAGTGTTCTTAGAAACTTTTTGAGGGATCTTGACCTAACTACAAACCTAGCAAAGGCCGTGCTATTTGAGTTTGTACAAATGCATTCTGGATATATCTGCAGACCGTATTAAAAAAAAAAATATCCACTAAAAGAGATAGAGTTGGAAGTACATGCAAAGATTTCGATGTAAAATTTTTTATATTGATCTTTGATTTTCTGTTTCTAAACCGATATTTTATAAAGATAAGAATATTTAGATATTCAATTTATATCTTTTTAGAAAAACTGTTTATGTATGTGGTTCACTTATTTGGTTACGTTCACCCACTAATTCATTATTTTATCCTATTCAAGATTGAGTTATGTAATGGATAGAATTCTATAAATAGAATTGGATACTTTCTATTTTAGATTACCAAGCCTACTCCTCTCTTCAGAAAACACATCATCGAGTTTGAGCGAGTGAAAGACTGAAAAACTAAAACTCTGAAGATTACTTGAATGTTGATAGCAATGACTGGAGGTAGGTACTTCTGAAATTTATTTTTCTATTTTCGCTTCCGCTATTTGATCTCAACGTGTTGTTTATGTTTGTTAACATGTTTAGACTAATATAAAAGTTTTTACATTTGGTATTAAGAAGCCTTAAAATCATATGGAAATTGAATTTCTAAGTTTTATGTGAATTAAAAAAAAAGTTGTTTTGCACTACATGGGCTCCAAACCAATGTCCAACACTATATACTGTTTTGGTCAAACTTACTGAACTACTAAACCAATTAAGTTTAACTGATAGTTATTGATTTTTCTGTCTCTTATCTTTTATCTTTGGACTATGTGCGTTATTGGTTTTATTGGAAAGCCTATGTTTGTTTTTCCATATTACATTGCTGTCTTTGGAGAATTTTATTTGTACGGTGCAACCATATCCATACTATTTAAGTTTTATAAGATATCTTAATGTTTTAATTAATAATTAATTATATTATTAATTAATGTTACTCATAATTAATTTATTTATGTAATAAATTGTTTAGGTTATGAGTTATGTGTTTAAATTATTTAAATTGTATGTTAATTTATGGTATTTGTTTAAATACATATATTATGTTAAATAATTTATTCACATTAATATTAATGAGCTTATTGAATAACTATATGCAATATTATTTACATTATTGAGGATGTTATGTAATTATTTAGCTCTTATTAAGAATTAATTAATGTTAAGTGATTAATATAATTTAATTGATTAGAGAATAATCACAACATCTTTGATTGATTAGACTTATATATTAAGTGTTAAAATCACATTTAAAATGTTAATTGTGATTAATCATATGTAATGTAATAAAATCTACCCACATGAATTTTATTATATTTGTGTGACTAATTAGGATAAAATATTAGGTTATATTTCTTAATTTACCCACAGGAATTAAGAAGAATAATTATTATAATTTGATTGTTTTATCATAAGTTTGAATCTAATTTGAGTAGGACTTTAGCCCACACGCAAGTTTTATGTCACTGGGTTCGTAAACTAATACATGTTTTACATTGATAAAAATATTATATTTATTTAGTCTCAAAATTATGAATACTAAAAATGTATGTTTGAATTTTAATTAATCAATCAGGAAACATTTCTGATATTAAGTGTGAAATTTCTGAATTAAAAGGGGACAATTATAAGGTTTGGAGGGAGAGAATTCTTCTTCATTTAGGCTGGATGGATATTGACTATGCTATTAGAAAAACTGAACCACCAGGTATTAATGAAACTAACACTCCAAATGCTATTAATCTTTATGAAAAATGGGAGAAATCTAATCGTCTCTATGTGATGTTCATAAAGACTTGTATATCTGCTAATATCCGTAGTTCTGTTGATCAGCATGAAAAGGTCAAGGATTTTTTGAAGATCATTGATGATCAATTTGTTACATTTGAGAAGGCCCTTGCCAGCGCCCTTATAATGCAATTTTCATCCTTAAACCTCAAATGGGATAAAAGGAGTGCATGATCACATCATGCGCATGAGGGATATAGTGGCTCAATTGAGAAATTTGTAAGTTACCATGTCAGATTCTTTCCTAGTACACTACATTTTATGTACTTTACCTATGCAGTATGCCCCTTTAAAAATCTCCTATAACACACATAAGGATAAGTGGTCAATTAATGAACTATTGACTATGTGTGTTCAAGAAGAAGAAAGGTTGATAATGGAAAAGGGTGAAAAGGTATACATGACTACTCAGGGAAAGAAGAAACGGGATCAAGCCAAGAACAATGATAAGATTCCTGCTCAGCCAGTCATTAAGAAAGAGTCAAAGTGTTTCTTCTGTAAGAAGAAGGGATACATGAAGAGAGACTGCTCAAAGTTTAAGAACTGGTTTAAAAAGAAAGGTACTCCATTTACTTTTGTTTGTTATGAATCTAATATGGTCAATGTTAATCATAACACATGGTGGATTGATTCTGGTTCTACAATCCATGTTTCTAATACCTTGTAGGGTATGAAAAAGCTAAGGAAGTCAGTGGGAAGTGAGCAGTACATCTATTCAGGAGACAAGATGAGCTCACATGTGGAAGCCATTGGGACATGCAATTTAGTTTTACGCAGTGGATTTATTTTTCATTTAGACAAGATATTTTATGTTCCAATGGCTTGAAAAATACATCCGCTGCTTAAAACTAAATTGCATGTCCCAATGGCTTCCACATGTGAGCTCATCTTGTCTCCTGAATAGATGTACTGCTCACTTCCCACGTGCTTCCTTAGGTTTTTCATACCTTGCAAGGTATTAGAAACATGGATTGTAGAACCAGAATCAATCCACCATGTGTTATGATTAACATTAACTATATTAGATTCATAACAAACAAAAGTAAATGGAGTACCTTTCTTGTCAAACTAGTTCTTAAACTTTGAGCAATCTTTCTTCATGTGTCCCTTCTTCTTACAGAAGAAACACTTTGACTCTTTCTTAATGATTGGTTGAGCAGAAATCTTGCCCTTGCTCTTGGCTTGATCCCCTTTCTTCTTTCCCTGAGTAGTCATGTATACCTTTTCACCCTCTTCCATTATCAACCTTTCTTCTTGAACACACATAATTAATAGTTCATTAATTGACCACTTATCCTTATGTGTGTTATAGAAGAATTTGAAAGGGGCATATTGCATAGGTAAAGTATATAAAATGTAGCGTACTAGGAAAGAATCTGACATGGTAACTTTCGAATTTCTCAGTTGAGCCACTATATCCCTTATGCACATGATGTGATCACACACTCCTTTTATCTCATTGAGCTTTAAGGACGAAAATTGCATTATAAGGGTGCTGGCAATGGCCTTATCATATGTAACAAATTGATTATCAATGGCCTTCAAAAGATCCTTGACCTTTTCATGTTGAACTACAAATACTAGTAGATATATAAGTCTTTAAGAATATCACATAGAGATGATTATATTTATCCCATTTTTCATAGAGATTAATAGTATCTAGAGTGCTAGTTTCATTAATACCCGGTGGTTCAGTTTTCCTAATAGCATAGTCAATATTCATCCAACCTAAATGAAAAAAAATTCTCTCCCTCCAAACCTTATAATTGTCCCCTTTTAATTCATGAATTTCACACTTAATATCAGAAATGTTTCTAGATTGATTAACTGAAATTCAAACATACATTTTCAGTATTCATAATTTGAGACTAAATAAATATAATGTTTTTACCAATGTAAAACATGTATTAGTTTATGAACCTAGTGGCATAAAACTAGCATGTGGGCTAAAGTCCTACTCAAATTAGATTCAAACTTATGATAAAACTATCAAATTATAATAATTATTCTTCTTAATTCATGTGGGTAAATTGAGAAATATAACCTGATATTTTATCCTAATTAGTCATACAAATATAATAAAATTCACGTGAGTAGATTTTATTACATTACATTTGATTAATCACAACTAACATTTTAAATGTGATTTTAACACTTAATATATAAGTCTAATTAATCAAAGATGTTGTGGTTATTCTCTAATCAATTAAATTATATTAATCACTTAACATTAATTAATTCTTAATAAGAGCTAAATAATTGCATAACATCCTCAATAATGCAAATAACATTGCATATAGTTATTCAATAAGCTCATTAATATTAATGTGAATAAATTATTTAACATAATATTGTGTATTTAAACAAATACCATAAATAAACATACAATTTAAATAATTTAAACACATAACTCATAACCCAAACAATTTATTACATAAATAAATTAATTATGAGTAACATTAATTAATAATATAATTAATTATTAATTAAAACATTAAGATATCTTATAAAACTTAAATAGTATGTATATGGTTGCATCTTACAAACAAAGTTCTCCAAAGACACCAATGTAATATGGAAAAACAAGCATAGGCTTTCCAATAAAACCAATAACGCACAGAGTCCAAAGATAAGAGACAGAAAAATCAATAACTATCAATTAAACTTAATTGGTTCAGCGAGTTTGACTAAAACAATATATAGGTAAAAACGGGCTCTGATACCAAATGTAAAAACTTTTATATTGGTCTGAACATGTTAACAAACATAAACAACACGTTCAAATCAAATAACGGAAATAGAAAAATAAATTTCAGAAGTACCTACCTCTAGTCATTGCTATCAACCTTCAAGTATATTCAGGGTTTTAGTTTTCCAGTCCTTCACTCGCTCAAACTCGGTATATAAACTAAATATCTAAATATTATTATCTTTATGGAATAAAAGATATAAACTGAATATCTAAATATTTTTATTTTTATAAAATAAAAAGATATAAACTAAAAATCTAGACCTTCATATTTTTTATTTTTATCTTTATGAAATATCTTTTTAGAAATTGAAAACAAACATTCGATACCTAAGTCAATTTGAGTCCAAAAGACAGTAAAGATTTTTATAATAACTCATATTTGTTTAATAAAATTATATTCAATCAATTAAATTAGAATATTTGGTTGTGAATAATTAGATTGAATCTTCTTAGAGGATGATGAAGTGATAATAAGCCAAACTATATTTTAAACTAATTTTAATTTAGGTTGAATCCTGTTAATAGAGTCATTGAGTGTACCCAATCGGGGAAACAGCTCTGGCTATTTGGCAAATACTAGTTTGGTACTATGAAAGTTATTATATTATATGTGTTAGTGAGATACACCTGAGAAACACGATAGCGAGGATTGGAATTTGGAACGTCAAATCTAGCCCGAGAGTGACGGGAGCAAAGTAGATGTCCAACGCCAGAGAACCTTGTCACAAACGTTTTCCCTAGCAACATCGTTGGAAGGTACATCGGTAACGACGCGGAACAAGGTTTGAAATATTCCTAGTCTTGCTCATTTCCAAGTTTACCCCTCCCTTCACTCTGACTTCCTTCCTTCTCAAGCATTTTTCACTGCTGGTGAGAGATGTCAGAGAATGATATAATTTATGTTGTGATTTAGTAATCATAATAATATCATGTGGCATGGAAGAGGGTCAATGAGAAGGATTAAAAGAAAGGTTCTGTGCGGAGAATGGGTCAGCAATTGGACCTTCCATCTCATCCTTTGAACTAGCGATTCCTATGACCAAAGACTAGTCCGAGTAATGAAATAAAATTCCACTCCACCACTTTTTCTCAGTCAAACTTTCCTTTCCCTTTCTATTTTCTGCGCTTTCCCACACTTCCAATATTCATTCAAAATAACAACACCCCCCCCCCCCCCCCCCCCCCCCCCCCCCCCCCCCCCCCCCCCCCCCCCCCCCCCCCCTCCTTAAAATCACATACTCGTCATAACACATAACATGTCATTCCTAACCCCTTTTTTTTCTCTTCTCTTGTCTTAAACTTATCTTCTGCTACACCAATCCCATCCCTGGTCCATGTCCTGTTCAGGCCATCTTTGGCATGTGCCACTTGGCCTCTGACACAAAAACTTTTCTTTTCGGAACCAATCATTTTTCATCAACTTCAACATTTGCATAACCTTAATATTAATCACTTTGGTGCGTAGCTACATCAACGTGGACAACATGGGAGACCCGAAGAGCATCATACATGAGCTGCTACAAGGTTTGGAGTTGGCAAGGCAACTCCAAGTGTATCTCCACATGCCATCTTCGTCCCAAGAAACACGTGACCTATTGATTCAGAAGATCATATCAACATTCGAAAAGGTGCTTGAAATGGTAAATTGGAAGGGGCCAGTGCCAGCGGGTGAGTCATCACATCATCCCCTAGGGGCTGCATTAATCCGAATGTCAGATTCACCTTTGAGCAGTGAAGACTCCGATAGAGATTTGAAGGACCAGGACCCCAAGGCTTTCAAAAAGAGGTATGTATAGTAATTAATCAAGGTTCTAAATTGAGGTAGTAGTAGTTTCCTTACAATCTTTAACATGCAAGAAAATTATAAGAAATCATGTTAAAAAACCATTTTTTAAACCTTTATAATAATTATGTATATTTATAGGTCAACTTGTTCGGATGTCCTTACCCGTGTACTACATATGGCCTTGGCTTTACCACCCATTACGGTTGACCCAGAAACTTCCGCCAAGTCTTAGTTCAGAATTTATTATTATTATTATTGTACCAAAAAAAATGGGCTTTACCCGAACATCATGAACTCCTTTCATTGCAGAAACACTTTGCCAAGATGGACACAACAGATTCGAGTTACACCAGGAATGGGAGTGGAAGGACCTCTTGATGATGGATATAGTTGGAGAAAATATGGCCAGAAAGACATACTTGGAGCCTTGTACCCGAGGTAATTAAAACCAAATTTAACCCTCACAAACTATTATGTTTATATTCTAAGTCTCATGGATTGAACTAGATTTATATAATTATATACTTTGTCTGTATGCAGGGGCTATTACAGATGTACCCACAGAAATGTTCAAGGCTGCATGGCAACAAAGCAAGTGCAAAGATCCGATGAAGACCCCACCATTTTCGAAATCACTTACCGAGGAAAACACACCTGCACAGTGGCCAACAACGTGGGTTCTTCATCACCAATTCCACCAGAAAACCAGGAACCAAGTTTGAACAACACAAATATTCCTCAGCATCAGCAGCATATCCTGCAAAGCCATGAACAACAGCAAAACGAACTACTTCTGAGCCTGCGGAAAGGGTTGAGAGTCCAAACAGAGAACCTAGATTCCCCTGAACAGCCATTAGTTCCATTCCGTTTCCCTTTGTCCACAAACATAAAAAATGAAAGCCATGTTTTCCCTTCCCCTGTGCTTGAAAACTTCACTTCTCCTTCTTATGTTTCCCCTGCTGCATCAGGAATTAGCCACTTTTCTGTGTCTCCAAGTGGGGTAGTGAACAGCTTTGGAGGGAACCCAAATTTGGCAAATTCTGAGTCTCAGATCAGTGACATGATCCCTGCCACTACTACAACTTCAGCAGCTCCAAACTCATCAACCGTTGGCTTAGAGTTTCCCTTTGACCAGTTTGAATTTGATGGCCAGAACTTCACATTCGATAACCCACGGTTTTTCTCTTGAATATGCTCAATTCAGAGAAGAAGCCAAATAAATCAAAAAAACTATTTTTTTATAAAAAAAAATGAACTAGAAGCATATGATGAAAGTTTGTGGTAACATTCTAGAATAATATGACCCTTTAGGAAAAGAGGCAAAAAGATTTCAATGTATTAGTTAGCTACTTGCGTCGTAGGAAGAATGTGCAATTCTAAAACTGCTTAGTCAATGAGAATTTTCCTTTATCATTAGAGACATATCAAGTTAATATCACGTAGGTTTTTCTTTTGTTTGTTTTCTCCCCTTTTTCTCGTTTTTAGACTTTAAAAGTAGAAGCCTATAAGGGCTTCTTCCACAGAGCAAACTAGATAATGAAAATGGTCATTTTTTATCGAGTCAGAGGAAAGGGGAAAAAAGATATAACCCATTATTGTATTTGTTTCCTATTCTCTATCAAATAAACAATCTGATTTCTCGAAGAACAAAGCCGGGTAAGGTATTTGATCTTTGACCGTGGAAATGTTAACGCGGACAAAGACAAAAAACGAGTAACATTCGTGATATTTTGTTTGAACTGTGATTTAAGTGGGACAACAATGATTTGCACATTAAAGTCACAACCGGGATTAAAAATGAAAGAGGTGAAACTAGGGCCACAAATAAATAAGTGGGTCTCTATGATTTATATCGAGCCTTGTTCTCAAGTGAAATTTCAAAATTCTTTTCTATAAAATAAGTTTATTTAATTTCCGTTGACTAAACTATTAACATGTGGAATATTTTCAAACTGATTTTTTAGCTTTAAGATTTCCTTAAAGAATAAAAATAAGGGTGAAGAATTATGGGATAAACAAACATTTGTAATATGTGATTTTTCACTTATAGTCAATTTTTTTAAGTTTATTAGGAGAAAATTCAAATATGAAATTTATAAGTAAAATTACTTGAAACAATCCTCAATTAATTTTTCACCCTCACTTTTTTTTTATGTTGTGAAAATTAGGTAAATTTAATCCTGAAAATTTATGAGAGTCATGATAGACTTTTCATGTCAAAGAACATTAATAAATATACTTACGTACATATTACTCGTTAGTGGGATAAAGGCCTACACCCCATCTGTTGAGAGATGGATGCTAAATTTCTGGTGGATATCTTCAGTTCAGGGAACTGTCCTCAGCTGCACCCCCACGCGGTGTTAATCCGAGGTTTGGAGATGATCCAGAGAAATTGGACTATCTCCTATGTCCATATTGATAGGGAGGATAATAGTATTGCACATACGCTAGCTAATTTTGGTATTAGGCAGCCTCAACCTTTTTGTATAGTTGATTCTCCTTTTAAGAGATGATCTAATGTTGGCTCTTTTTGTTTTTTCCTCCGAGGAAAAAAAAACTCACTTTTACTTTTAGGAAATACAATACTAACGAAAAATTTGAATACACATACAAATTTGTTCAGGTTTTTATAGTATTCAAGTTGCATGAAATGCTTTTTTTTTCTTTCTCAGCAAGTTGTATGAAATTTTAATAGATTTCTAGAAAAAAGTATTGTAGATTTTATTTTAATCAACAAAACCTTTCGTAAATTTTAGTCCATAAAAATTGCTTTCGACAATGAATGCGGGGTGACCACCAATAATTGGGTTCTTAAAGCCCAAAACCGTTAACGAGGTCTTAAATTTAACAAATGGTCATGTCACGCAAGTTACAAACGTACCCACAGAATGGGCCGGGCCTCCTCATTCGACAGAATTTATATATCTGTCAATATCCAATGATATGAAAGGAATGATCAACTGTGACCCCTAAAAAGGAGAAAGAGTGAGGAATTATCCCTGCAAAGAGTAGAATCTTGAACATACGAGGAAGTTCTCATAATGAACAACTTGTTCTAAAACTCCTCATGATTCCCATTAATTATCTCCTCACCCACAAATCAATGACATTGCCATGAATTGTAGCTAAAAGAAGGAAGCAAAAATCAAGTGATCAATCTTTAATATATGAACTCGGAATTGTTACTTCCACTGACAACTCTAATATATCACATATCAAAGGAAAAACTATTTATTTATTAACTCTTGTAGGATGACAAGTGAATCCAAAAGTAAAGGAAATCTATATAAAAAGGGTGAAAATCTTGTATCTCACTCTCTGTTACCCAATTAAAAAGTATTGCCTCAATTAAAGAGTCCACGTCAGGAGAACTACAGTTTAGAAGGGATTTAAGGGTTGTTTGTATGGAACCCTTTTCTTACATCTTTTGATCATTATTCTTCCATACGTATACGACTCTCCTTTATTCCCCTTCTATTCTTCCACCTTGTCCCTATGGCTAGAAATTAGGAAATCGGGAATTTGTTCCTGGTTATCTCTTTTGTTCATTCCATTACATCTCTGGTTCTTGGCTTATGGTTCAAAACACTGTTTCCCCCGCGATGATAAATTTCTATACATGTTCTTTGCCTCTTGTTCCAAGCACTCTACCGTTGTGGTGATCAATTTTTGTTTTGTTGAATTCTGAGCACTCTCGCAACCTTCACTTAATCGAGTGTGTTTCGCATTTTCAAATCTCATTTGCAGCATGTTTTGCACCAGTATGTATTCATGGGGTCGAGTATAGGGCATGAACCCTAACCATCCTAAATAAGCATTCATTACTCCAAAGTTTTATGTCATTTAGCGGCCATAAATGGCGCCTAAATCCTCCACCAATAATTAGCTAATGGTTAGTATAGCCAAGGTCAGTAAAAGTATTTTTGAAATTAATATCGAGTCATCCTAGAAACTAAAAAGTCATTAGATTAGATGGTCATGATATATACTACAAACTTTTAGCAGCATCTGTAGTTGCTACCAAAAAAATAAAACTAACAAATTAAGAATCAAAATTCTCTGTCTTCTTTACTAACACCACTTTATTGTTATCTTGTATAAATATATATCAAGTAAAACACAACTAAAATCGATGACCTAATCTTAACCTCGATACGAAAGATCTTTTTCTAATGTTGATTCTCCAAGTTCTCTATTTTCACCCTTACAAAGTTATTTTAAGATTTCTATTTTTTAACTTTTGTTTTTAGATGATCAATAGACAATTAAAAATAAAATAGATCTTCACAAAAAATGGTGGTTAAATTATTGATTAAGGGGATTGTATTTCTACATATTTCTAAATTAACACATGCTAGAGTTTTTTTTTTAAATGTATCATTTTACTGTTTGTTGTATCCAACAACGATACATTGAGTATGTGTCTACCATTTTTTTTCATGCATATGATTAGGAATTAAATATTAACTGACATACTAAAATAACGAACTGGATTATTTTCTATATATAAGATCAACAATATTATT
>PYAF01003243.1:2620184-2679410 GCA_007407185.1 Glycine tomentella
TTCTACATATTTCTAAATTAACACATGCTAGAGTTTTTTTTTTAAATGTATCATTTTACTGTTTGTTGTATCCAACAACGATACATTGAGTATGTGTCTACCATTTTTTTTCATGCATATGATTAGGAATTAAATATTAACTGACATACTAAAATAACGAACTGGATTATTTTCTATATATAAGATCAACAATATTATTTCATATGCATTATCTTATCTCTGTATTCATAACTTATTTTTTTTAATTGTAATCTATAAGTTTAAATACTCACATTTTTTATAATTAATATTAGTCATTTCATTCCTTTACTATAAAATATTTGTTTTTAATATTCATTATTAAAATTATATATATGTATATAAACTTAAATCATATACAAATAACAATATATTTATAAAGACAATATTCTTAAAACAAACATAATATAAATAAAGATGATACAAGTCATGTACATATGTGAATATAAAATTATTTAAATATATATAAATATTCATAACACTTTTATTTTTAAAAAATATTTATATACATACCTACTTATATAAAATTAAAAATGTTAAAAATTATAAACTATAAACTTTAACTGTACATGACACGAATTATTACACTAATTATAAATACGTAATCGTCTATACAGTTTATAATAATATAATTTTATCCCATGTATACAATGTACAAACGAAACTTGATTAGGATTAAATTGTGTAAAAGACAAAGGATAAACAAACCAAAAAGAAAAATGTTAACGCAATACTTATATTTTCCAGATCTTTCAATAATATAATTAGTTTTTGAACGCTTGTTGAAAGAGAAATTGAGCACCTAACTCAAAATTAACAAAAAATTGCAGTAATAATTTGTTGACGAGTGTTTCAATCTGGGAAATGGAAATCTAATTCAAACACAAATCAAAGCTTGACGGTGGTCAATTACAAGAGAGTAGTTCCTTCCAAAAAAAAAAAAATTACAAAGCTAATACATGTCATCATGAGGAATTACACTAGCAATTGCTGTAATAATTAATTAAAAAGAAAGAAAATGATAAATGGTTGAAAAATTAAATATGGCTCTTCCCATGTTCTCTGTTATTTGTACAGCAAGGTACGTACAACACAATAAGAGAAGAGAGAGAGAGAGAGAGAGAGAGAGGGATGCATTCAAGCTGATGTTTGGTCTAGACTCTGGACAAAACATAACCCATCTTTTATAATTAGCAGAATGTTTGCTGGATTTGTTGAGCGAGTTCCTCGGCACTGAGTTGGCATTCAATTCCAATCTACATGTACATATAGAAGTGTAAAGAAACCACAATTATTAGTGAACCTAAATTGAACACGTAAGAAGCATACATAAATATATGTATCCAATCATAAGCTACTTCCATGCATGAAATTAACCAATTTAATTTAAACCAAAATGACACAATAATTTATATTCGTCTTTTCGATCAGCTAATGGGGACAAATGTCTGAATGGAACCATGTTGTATCCCTGGTCTCCCGGGTAGATGCAGTGAAAAAATATACAGTACTAGTTAGTACTATCCTTTCCCAACCATCTATTTTTTTTACATACTGCATTAAAGAACTGCACGGCATGCATAGGGCATACTAGAAAGAAGAAGAAAAATTGTCATCATCTATCATTATTGGCATTATTTTGGTTTGCTAAACGTTGCAGACAGCTACACTGTGAATTTTTATTTCATGACGATTACAAACTAACATAAGCCATTTTTTACACAATCTCTGTAATCTGTACTCTATATTTTTTTTTTTTTAAAAAGAAAGACAAAAAAGGGGAAACATTTTTTTCCACTAAGGCATAGTCTTTACTCTTCAATGTAACTTCAGACATTAATAGAAAAAAATGTAAAGAGTAAAAGTGATTTTTTATGTCTCATATCTATACTATTTACATATTTATAGATGTTTATAAGAAAAAAACTAAATAAATTCTCTCCCCTCTTTTAAACATAATAAGAACATGAACAAACGAAAGAGAAAGAAGATTGTACGAATATCTTAGAGGAGTTGCTTATTTCACTTTTACCTATTAAGCAGCTGTTACTTTCTCACTTGAATCGTTAGGGACAGTTTGTGTGGCTAACACGTGTAAAAAGGATATTTTTATATAATTATATATGAATGTTGAAAATTAAAAATTAGTCAGTGATCACATGGTTACTTAATTAAAAAGGTTATGTTTTCTCCTGAAATAAAAAAAGCTTAATTATATTTTTCTTTTAATATTGACTATTCAAATATGATTTAATAATTTATATTTATATTTCTCATGTTTCATAATAAACAGAGTTTTTATTTAATATGTTCATTCTCTCTCTGTAATTCTTATTTTTTTTAAGGAGAAACCAGATAACGATATATTTAGAGAAAACTTTTAAAAATTAAGAAATTAACCTAATGTTCATAAGAGTAAACAAGGAAAAATAGCTTTCTAAAAAACTAATTGAAATAATTTTTAAAAATAAGTTGTGCAGTATTTTAGCCTCCCTTTTTTATTTCATTGTGATTTGTGAAATAATAAATGTGAAAAATAACAGGAGAGTTTTAGTTTCAAATGGTCTTTTAAGTTAAAATAGTTAATTAAATATTTTTATTTTATTTTTTTCTTAAAATTTCTTACTGTCCAAGAACTTTTACTTTTTATTAAAAAAAATCCTAATTTAAACTTTAATTTTAAATTAAAATCTGAATAGCATAAGGGTAGGTAACCAAGTTGGACAGAAATAAAATTAAAAAAAAAAATACCAACATCATGCAGCTGTCATTGAAAGAACATACTTTCATAAAAAATACAATACCTTCCACCTCATGCAGAAGTTCATTGACAGACTAGTTTTCCATTTTTCATTTTTAAGTCCATCATTAATTAAATGGAGGAAGAAATAAGAATGTACCTTGATAGTGAATGAGTTTAGCATGGTATCATCAGCAGCACAGTTAATGTTGACATGAACGATTTCAAGGGCAAGTTCTTCAAGTGCCGTTATAATCTTCAGAGCCTGCCCTGGAATTCGTTGAGACGCCGTTTTGAGAAGAACATGAGGACCCGAAAACTTGACCTCCACGTCAGCAGTGGGGGACTTGGAGTTTGCAACAAGCTCGTTGATGTTGTCGTTGATGGAGGAGTTGGCAGAAGAAGTGGGAGAAGGGTCGAGAGAGACGTTGGATATGGTTGGTGAAATGATGTTGTTGTAGCCTTGCTGCTGCTGATGCAGCCTTGGCCTGTAAGGGCTTCCTGGTTGTGGAGTTCTTGGGCTTATAGGCAAGCTTAGTCTAGGGCTTAAAGGGGGCTTCCGAGGACTCAGTGGTGAAGGCCTTGGGCTTGAAACAAGCCTAGGGCTCAGGACTTCGCTGTAGACTTTTCTTTGCTTCTTGGCCTCCAGGGCTTGCAGCACCTGCTGCAACTCGCTGATGTAATCAACCACTCCTCCAATTATCGATGCTTGATCTCCCTAAAGAATACGAAGGACTAAATAATGTACTAGCATAGAAAATTAATAACAATCTAATTAAGTTGCAACTTTACTAGTACTTTCTCTGTTTTCTTTTATAAGTAACAGAAGTTCATTTTTTTTTCAAATATAAGTAAAACCTCATTTTTTTTATCTTATTTAATAAGATTATATTCAAAATATTTTTTATGTAGGATTTGGGCTTAATATAAGTTCTAATAAAAGGTAATTTTATTTAATTTTTTAAACAATAAAATTTAATAAAATTAACTAATTTTGTTAATAAGTATAAAATCAGTTTGTTTTTGTTTATAAAAGGGAATGAAGGAACTACAATATAAGCACGTATTTATAATGAGATTCAGAAATGCATCGTGCACTTAATTTATTCTGTAAATTAATAACACTTTACAACGTAATATGGAAGCATTTTTTTCAATAAAAAGAATATTTTTGTAAGATAAAAACAACTTTAAACTAATAATGGATACTTAAAAAAACATACATTCCCTTAATTTTCTGATTGCATTAAAGTGACTTGCATCTTGGAGGATCTCACTTGAAAAATGAAACCGCGTTTTGTTTTGTTTCAAACTTAAACCCATAATTAAGGCAAGTTGTACCTACCCCCTTAAAAATAAGACAAAACTTACATGCAGGTCTTCAAGTTATTGTAACTTATACAAGTCTGCTGTAGTATGCAGAACTTGGTACATCTTGTACTGGGTCTACCTTGCTTCCTTTTCAATAATAAATTTGCTCATAGAAAAATGCAGCTCTTTAAATGCTTTAATGTTTATTCAATTATTGGAATTGAAATTTCACTTGTAAAATTTTTATTGACGACCATTATTAGTGTAAAAACTCCAATTTTAATTATAGAACAACACTAACAACATTTCAAAATAATTAAACCGCATCTAAGTTTTCAATAAAAACAAAAACTCAAGATAAAAATTAGGAGCTTTTGAGATATAAAACAAAGTCAAGGATGTAAACAAAGTATTAGAATTAGAACTGTTAATTGAAATGATAAACAATTACTAAGATTTAAGACGTACCCTTTTGACATAAAAGCAAGGCATAAGCGACCTCAAGACGGTCAAGTGTTCGTTCATTTGCTTTCTCCTGTTGCGCTCAACGGTAATGTGAGACATCTTTTGTTGTCCATCTGGGTTTGCTTCCTCAGGAGTAGTAGGAGTAAGCTTCTGTCTCTTGGTTTTGGGAGAGGTTTCAAGCTCAGTTTCGGAATCTAGTGGAGCACTTGAAGAGGTTGACTTTTGAGACACCAATCTTGAGACATGCTCGTTATTAATGTCTTTGGAGACAGCTGCTGCAACAACAGCTTCTTCGTTAATGGGAGGAGGGAAATCGGTGGTGAAGTCCGATTCTAGGCTCTCCAAAATGGCGAAGAGATCGTCCCCACCAAAATGGTCGCTCCCAAACTCTTTGTCGTCGAAAATATCGCATAAGCTATTATCGTCCATGGTGGAGGCTTAATTAGGAGTTTGTTGGCTAATTCGATCGTCTTCTCCGTGAAACCTGCGAAGGAAAGTACCGGAAAAATGTTTTTGAGTGGGGATGAGAATGAGAAAGGGACCAAGAAATGAAGTTGTCAAGATCAAGAAAAAGTGGTGATGAAAAAGGAGTAAATATGAGAGGGGGTGTTGATGTGATAGAGACTAAACGATCGCCATCAACTACTACTACTGAATACTGATATGTTATGGCCCCTTTTTCAAAATGTGGTTTAAACCGTTAGATGCCTAGGGATCTATTCTATACTACTATTACTATTACTATCTCTCACAGTAGCAGAAGCAGAAGCAGAAGAAGCAGTATCAGACTGTGACAATAATCAAAACTGAAAAAGAAGTTTTGAGAAGGGAGGGAGGGAGAGAATGTAGAAAGAAAAGGGTTTTATACTAACTTCTACTATTCTATAGTAATGATACAGGTATGGTGTGTAAAACAATGGATGCTGCTGCTGTTGGATAATGGGTAATAGTATAATGCAACTTTTAGGTAGGTATTATGCCCTTAGCAAGCACTTTGATCAATTGATGTTGTTGTGACAGGATATATAATGCCAATGAGAGTGTTGTTTTTAGTTTTTACAATTAGGGACAGAAGACAGAGGGGGTCAAGAATCACTGCGCATCCACGTTACAATTTGCATTCATAAATATCTCTGCTCTCCTTCATTAATATGTCACTGAAATGTTTTAGTGTTCTGGGAATGAATAGTGAATTATTTAAACTTGAATTGATGTCCATTAAATTTGTGGATACTTTTCTTATTGAAGCTCAACTGTTCACTACACCATTTTGAAGATAAGTACTTTAATTTATTAATGTATTTGCATTAAAAAAATAGCATTGTTTCTGTATGATGTATATGATGCATATATTCTATTTCACAGGATACTAATGAAAAAGTATTTCACGAATGTGTTGTTTGATGAAACAAAAAATGGTTCTATTGCTTATCCACCAGCGTGTTCAAAAATACTAAAATTAGTTGTATAATAAATTAAATGACAAAGTATGGTGATAACATTTTTTTACTGATATAATGATAACATATATGTGTGGAAATATGTGCTTCATCATTTAGTACATTACATGTACAATAGTATTAATCTTTAATAGTACTATACCAAATATGTTTAAATTATATAGTAACTTTCTATAATTTTTATTAAAAAATAAAGTTTTTGAAAGAATTGAACTCGTCGTGAAATCATCAAGAGTTTCATGATCCAAGTACAGCCGGATTAATCTATATTTAATACAATGTAAATCTTAAATGAAATGCTATCGCGCTTAATTCTCTTACAAATTTCTTGTATACAGTCATTTTTCCTCCTTCACCTTGATTATAAATCTGCCTATATAATGATGGTTAAAACGTGACAACTCGATTAAATTTTGTACTTTTCAGCATTAATTTTACCCTCCATATAGTATGAATTTTCTTTGGATTTTCAATGGGGATAATTTCTAGGAAAAGAAACCATCAGCGGAACGTATATATTTAACAGAGTTACTGTACGTAGTATTTAAAAACATTAATTATAATTACTTATATTTCATATACCCTTAGCTAGTTTAGTTATGTGCGTGCATATATAATGGAGTATTTGAAATGCTTGTAATTAAGAAGAATATTGAGAGGGTTTGATACGCATAGCGGGGCCAGGGATGACGGTGGCACAATTTAAAAGAGAATCGAAGTATCTAGCTAGGTCACCTTCTTTATGAGGGAAATACAACGAATTTCTGCATATTAATGTGGGTGTTAACGGGAAAACCGTTATTGCTGCAAAGCCAACAGTGGAGAATGTTCAGTTCAGCATCAAATATACAAATACCCGGCCTGTGAAGGCACTGCATGCACTGAGATATATATAAATTGTGAATGCTGTCCTTCAATTCCGTGTTGCACGCTAGTTTTCTATATCTGAAAAAGTCTGCAGCTATCGCTTCACATTCTTTTTAAAGTATACACATCGTGCAACGACTTTCAGTTCCTTTCTTTCCTAGCTATGTCTTTTTCTTTTGTCATACGAAACATTTCATTATTTTCGCATCACTCATGAATCTCATCTATTATTGTTTGAAGTCATCAATTATGTCTTAGGGCTCACTTACGAAGTAAAACTTCATATATCTTAGATCATTGGCGGACTTACATTATGCTAGCTAGGAGTGCACTTGTACCCCTCATTTTTTTAAAATTCACCATGCCTACAATTTTTTTTAAACAGAAAAATTTAAATAAAATCTTATACTGATTCAATGTGATCCTTTATTTTTTTAGAAAAATTCTTAATGTGGTTCTTTATGCCTGGATTTGCAACTTAACATCATCGGCGTTGTTAGAACAATTGAAAAAAAAAGACCACATTGAGACTTTAAAAAAAATAAAGAGCTACATTGAAATATTTTAAAAAAAATGAGAAGCTAACCTAATTGAAACCTTAAAAAATAAAAGGA
Source organism: Glycine tomentella (assembly GCA_007407185.1). Lineage (NCBI taxonomy): Eukaryota > Viridiplantae > Streptophyta > Magnoliopsida > Fabales > Fabaceae > Glycine > Glycine tomentella. Next base: position 2,627,660 of record PYAF01003243.1, read on the forward strand.
CCTAACTAAATATTTGAAATAAATAAAAGGACCAAATTGATAATTAAGTTTCTTTAAACTCTTTTTTCTTTCTCTTTCCCACAGTTTTTCTTAGTTCTTAACAAGATAATTACTTCCTCCAATCTTTTGTATAAGAAACGGTATATTTTTTCTTTTTCTAATTATAAGAAACATGGATCTACATTTATATGGGTTAATGGTTAATTTTCTTTTATATGCTAACTAGTTCCCTCGTGTTAAGAAAAAATATTAGAATGCATAAAAATGTTTTTTTAATGATTTTTAAATGTTTCTTCATATGATTCTCATTAAAAAAATTCTCTTTATATTGAGTATCTGAGTGTTTATAAGATTGCATGTGATTTAATATAAAATTTATAATTGAGATTAATTTATATATATATATTATTCATTTAAAATTAGAATCAGTTATATGTGACTTTAAAATAAGAATAAAGATACATAATTACTACACTAGTAATATTTTACAAATATTCCATAAACCCTAATCATTTTTCTCTATTTCCTCGCTTTTTTTTTCCCCATTAATACTAGTATTGAATAACATGAAATGTTCTACACAACATTTTCTTGCTGTTGTTTGATTTTCTTCACGGAGAGTAGACCCATTGCTCCCTGCTGCCTGTTGAGTCAAGCTCAAATAACATTCAATTAACCTAGGCTCCTTAAAACTTGAATGTCACTTCTTAACCGTCTAAGCGTGTGTTTGGATCTCCAATGGATTTGCTGAAGCATGTTATTTGAGGCAGAAGCAAGGAAGATGATCTTTCCTCTAAACTGAGATTGGGCGCAAACAATGGTATCACCGACAATCCAAACACAGCTTTTTGTGATGGATGTCAGGCACTAACAAAGAAATTATTGACAAATTTTTTTGTCTAAACAGTTTTTTTCTTAATGATGGCGACGATAATCAAATTAATCTAGATCCTGTACAATTATTTCAATCTCTCATCTCATATTTTAAATAATTAATGTAAACTAAGCTAATTAATATATAATTTGTTAAATAATGATTTAAATTCTTGTGTCATGTAATGGAGTAAGTTAAACAATCCCTTATTTTATGTTTAAATTATGATGGACTGAACCACACGTCGACATTCTCAAATGCAATGTAGACGCAGCAATATTTCCTGATCAGTGCCTGTTCGGATATGGTATGTGCATTAGAGATGATACTGGACAATTCTTGCTAGCAAAATATCTGAAGCGCTTTCATGGTTTCATCATTTAAATATGCAGCATATAATTGTCGAGCTTAATTGATTGCAACGAAGTGGTAGATGGCGTTATGTGTATCTCTCCAAATATCACAGAGCTAGGTCAAATTATCAAAAACTGTCAAGAGAAGCTCCATGAATCTCAAAACTGTTGTGGTGTGTTTTATTAAGAGGCAAGGTAATCGTGTGTCACTCATGCTCTTTCAAGAATGTAAGATTATATTCTAGCCACCATGTACTTGATTTTATTTCTACCTATATCATCGACAACTTGATTATGAATAAAATGATATAATTCTTCTCTCTTGATAAAAAAAAAATCATTAATTTGTTTAGTTTACACAAATTTGGAAAGAAGGCATAAATTTCATATTGAAATCACATACTGTCTCTTTAATTTAGATAGAAACATTCTCATCTGTGTTAACTATTAAGTTATTTTATGAGATGTTATATTTTAATTGAGTGACAAGTGATTTAATGCTTCCATGAATGAGATTCAAGAACACAAAGAACAAATTTACAGTCACAATGTTAGCTATTAGCTAACCACTCAATAACGTGATTCAAGAACTTACATGTAGCTCCACATCATTACATTTACAAATTACATCCAAGCAAAATCTTTAGAGAAAACAGTATTTGTAAACTTGTAACTTATGTATATGTGCATGTAATATTTTTTTGTCTTGTGTCAGAAATCATGGGTGTTTTCTCAACTCACTTGCATTAGATATTAATCCTGATTACATATTAATCTTGATTACAGTGTGTAATTGTTGCTAGTCCAAAGAAATTTTATACATAGATTATTTCAATAAATAGATCATTCTTCTACATGTAATTGCCATGAGACTTTACATCATTTTCTCAACTATTTGGGTTTGTGTATGTAGTATAACACATGTAAAATTAACTTTGAGTCATCCCTCAACACGATCATAAACAAAAGAAGTGCAACTTGACGACGCAAGTGGAATGAATAACCACAGAAATCTGATCAACACTAATAACAATAGCATTTCCTTGTTCCACAAGCGCATATATATTAATTTCAGAAAATAGTGAATCAGCAATCAATCTACTTGAAGTGCGTCAGTTATTTTGTTTAGTTTTCTTCTGTTTGTCTCAGACCACTGATCTATGTATAGATAAATACGAATACAACATGACATCTGAATTCTCTGAACAAGCTGCTATTAGACAACAATTAAGAAGATCACAGCTAATACACATGATGTCCCAGAGGACAAAGTGGAGAAATATATGTGTGTTTATGGAATATACACATATAGCGGGCAGAAATTTAATAAATAAGGAGGGTGGCATGCAGGAAAATGTTTGCAGATGGTAGTGATGACATCAAGTAGTGAGGCAAATATCTGCAACTTGTCTCGTCGCTTCATAGTTTCAATATTATAATAATTATTACTATGATGGTAGGTTTTCAATGTTTAGACACGGAATCTCCGTGTCTACCATGATTCGTTTGCAAATTTGAAGCACCATTCACTCTCTCTGCAATGCGGGGTCACTGTGGTCTGTGGCAGGGTGGCTGGTACCACCGTTGTGACTAATAGGCAGCAGTAATTGCCAGTGAAGCATGGGAGTGCGTTTCATTAAAGAGTAAAAAATGAATAATATATGCAGCCTACATTTTTTTGTTTTATTACATTTACTTTCCTTCAAATGCGTCCATATTTTTGGTATCATACATCAATTTTCACATTTACCACCCTCAACAACCAATCCTCTCTCTATCTCCCAATTAGATCACGCCAAACCGGTCTGAATTTAATCACTATGGATCATTAAGCAGTCCAAAATATTGCATGCTGTCACTGTTATTAGTTTCTTGGTCTTGAATAGTGTGATGTGTTAATAGCATAGAACATAACTTTTTAGGACATGCAAATAATGCAATCACAAAACCTCCGGCGGGTTCGTAGGAAGTTTCAAAAATTTACTCCAGATTCTAATGCATGCATATGAAGTGGCATGGGTAAATGCGTGACTTTACTATACCTTGAGTTGAAATTCCCATTGTTATAAAAAAAATGGGTAAATGCGTAATAGTACTATTATGTTTCAAAGTTTAAAATAGTTTGGTGGAGAATCATGAATTAATGATTTCATACTATCTAACAGAAAGTTCTGCGTCAGAATAAGCTGATTATTGGAACTGGATTGTGTCATGGCCTTCTTCTTACATGCTATTAGTATACATGTTCCTCTGTTCTAAATAATGTGACAATTACAATATCTTACAACAATGTTGCTATCAACGTCCTTAAGATATTAGTTAAAGAATTAAAAGAAAAATATATATTATCAAAATCTTAAGAAAGCATAAAAAAGTCATGAGTCACACAATTTTATATATCTTAATAAAAATATTTTTTTGTTTTTGTTTCTTAACTTATGTTCTAAGAATATTGGTTATATTTGTCTTACAAAAATATCCAAATTATGTAATGCTAGCTAGAATTGATCACATAATAAAGTCAGTAAATAACTGTTACATCTGCATAGTAGTATTGCACCATTTGCAATTTTGCATATAATCAAACAAATGAACTGATTTAATTAGGACAAGTTGATTTAATAGTTCTGCAATAAAAATTGGGTCCATTACTTCATACAGAAACTATGATTTTGGGATAAAGCTAGTAAATCAAGTGGGTGGCGGCTAGCTACTATTGTGAAGCCACATTGGCATTAATCTTGTTGTATGTTGTTTCATGAAGTTTCCATGCTTAGAGATTCGGTAGGCTAGCTTACGCGGATCTAGATAAGCTACTAGGCATCTTTGTACATACCTACTTAAATTCAAGCATATAACTATCTCGATCATTTATGGGCCTGCAACACAACATAAATGGGAATGTGGGACAAAATTTGAAAACAGGAACTGCAATATATGTATATATAAAATGAAAGGGGAAGTTAATAGGCCGGGTCCTTTCTAAGAAAACTTCATTCATTTCCCAATCTGAGAACACATTGATTGCCACCCACGAAATGTATGAGCAAAACATTACTGCTTTTTCACCTAAACCTCTCACCTTTCTCTTTCTTTCTCTCCCTCTATTTGCTCATAGCGGGTGATGGAAAAACAAATAAATTCTTGGGGCTTCTTGGTAATTGTGCATTCATTATGGGATGGATGTTGGAGGCCAAAATGAGTCCCACAGGCTTGATTCTCTGTTAGATTTCCATGCCCCATCCAAGATGCCATGTCTCCATCCCCTTACCTTTGACTATTGGAGCCTATATTCGGTGCAACCCTCCTTCCCATGTTTATTTATTTCCCTACATATGTTTGTCGGGAGATAATAATGTAATACTAATACAAAACCATTTTCATCAAACATTAAGCAGCATTGTACTATAGTTAATCATCTGTAAACGCAACTATGCAATACTCAAAATGCAAAATTTAGTTTTTAGAGCATAATCAATATATCAAAGCACCAAAAACTAAACTAATGTATAGAGTGTCTGTAGACTTCTTACTATACAAAGGTATGAGAAGGAGTGCGATCTTAATTTTGCATATGCAAAGAGATGTATTCGAATCCATGACAACTTGTTACCAAAATATAATTTTACTGTTTTATCATGACTCATCCTCATAGCTAAGCACTATATGGGCTCTTAAAAAGTTATTTTCATGTATAAGTTTCATGAAATTTAAGTAAGACTACTAATTCATTTTAAACAGCACAAAACTTAGATACATGTTTTCCGATTAAAATCACCATTTCATTTTGGTAATTTTTGCTTTAATCTTCGTAACTATATTGGTCGTGATTACTAAGATGAAATGTCCATTTTAATTAGAAAATAATACTAGTAGTGCTTGTCACACTATCTAAATTTTGTCCTTTTAAATACCCTGAATTTTGAACTTAATAAAATGCATGTCAAAAAGTAGTAGTTAGTTTACGAGTTATGTTGAGTACATCATTATATATGCAAATTGGTAAATCGGAGAAATCGTCAACCAGCAAGGATCAAATCACATATATACAAGATTTTAAATTGCAGTTTCAGGCGCAATATCTCATTGCAGTTGCTGAAATTATGGAAAAATACAGGTGTGCAATGTGCTGTGTGCATACCTCTAAAGCTATAGTATTGCAACCACACAATGGTAGTTACAAACTACAATTCAAAACCTCACATGCATGAATATGAGTTTTAAGAGGAAGAACTGTAAAGAGGTCAAAAGGGTCGTCTTTGGTCCTTACAAAGCAAAAGTATATACTAAAAAATGTATCATTTTCTAGCAGTAACAATGAACATTGGACGTGCTAGTTTATGGCTGATCAGGAGTGCAACTACTGAACTACCAAGAGCAGTTACAAAAAAATGGAGTCAGAAGAAGTCACAGTAAAATGTGCATTAGAACACCCTAGAACCAGAGAAAAATAGTCATCCGTTTGTTTTATATTGTCTTTTAGTTGCTACATAATTCAATAATATTTCATTTTCAGCCCTTTTTCTTCATACAGAAAAAGGTGCCTGCCATTTTCACGTGCCACCATCCCACTATAGAAGACTTTTTCATAATTGAATTGCAGAGTTAACCAAAGATGAGACAAGGTGGTGGACCTAGCCCGCTTTTCCTTATTAAGTATATGTTTCTTACATCAAAACCAACAGGTAGCCGAAGACATAAATGTGTGGCCCAAAATTGTATCTAGCTTCCAGCACAATTATTTTGAACAAAAAAATCAAACCTTGCACTACTTTTGTTAGAATGAAACAGTAAAAGTGTCTGTTGGAATATGTATTTTTATTGTTTTGTTCTACTAATTAATAAAATGGTTTAATTAATCATGTACTATGTCTTATGTGAAAATTAATTACTCTATTTTGAATGCAATTGATGGCATGTCGGGCTTTCAAATAAAACAAAAAATTAATCTGAATAAACTTTCTCTTTTTGTGATAGCGACTAGTGAGATAAGTTGCGCTTTGCTTGTTTAGATTAGCCATGGAATGTTTCATAAATAAGGGGATTTTCACTATTTACATCCGTTTCCTTTGTTTCCTTGAGACCCTTCTTAGAACTTTCTCTTTTCTATTGGGTTAATAACTTTGTATGTAATTTGCAACTACTCATATCAATGAATAAAGTATAGACTCGACTCCCATTTTCTCTGAAAGAGGTGAATGTTTTTGTATAATTTGTTTAGAAAACAAATGCAGAAAGAGATATTCTAATACCCGATGAAGATTGACTTCTACGATGTTTTTGCAACTACTCATATTAACGAAGTGCCTTGGTTATGGTTTAATATTGCTCAACTAAGCCAATGTTCGATATAGTTTTTTTTAATATAATTGTTTATTTTTTAAAAACACTTCCTGATATTAGTCTTTATTTTCGACTTGAAGGGATTAGTCTTTATTTTTTACCGGAGGATACTCTGTACACAGTTCACTCATAAAAGGAATGCTTGTGCCTTGTGTAAAAATTTGATTCATATTGCATAAATTTTAAATAAAAATATAACTTTCACTTTCAATTTGAGGTAAATAATGATGAGGACTCTGAAAGTATGAAAATTCAAATTTATCTTTCGAAAATAGAAAAAGTGTGAGAGATTGGTTTTCTTATCAAATTTGTAATATCATTTTATTATTAAGTTATAATGTTTAAAGACCAATTTAATAATAAGTTGTAATGTTTAATGATCAATTTGATAATAAGATTATGTTTGGTGAAATTAGTTAAAAGTTGAAAAATTATTTTATTAAATTATAAGTGTTCAATAAAATTAGTTATCAACATGCATAGCGGTTGAAAAGTATAAAATGACTCCAAAATAATAAAATCATAATTTATTTTAAAATGGTTAGAAGAAAATTTGATAAATATATTAAGGATAAAAATGGAAAAAAGTATAAAGTTAGAAGCTAGTATTTAAAAAAAACAATATTTCAAATCACATTCCAAAAAAAGCTAGAAACTATTGAGAAGCTATTAAAAAATATTGTCTTGTCAAACATAATTTAAGTTGTATTTTTCAAAGACCAAATTAATATTAAGTTACAAGTTTATGAATAATTTATCATTAAATTATCCACAAGATCAATTTATCATATTTTTTGCACATTAAAAAATAAAATTTGAAATTTTCATCTTTAATATATTATCTCTTGGACAAACAAAATTGATATTTACCCTTCAAATTTCAATAGGACAAATGCTTCGCTCGACATTGGGTCCTCAACATTTTTTTTTTGGGTACGATTTGGGTCCTTCAAATCGTGTACCTTTCGAGACAGCAATGGTTTTTAAGACAAAGACATGCTTCTTGCAAGCTAACAATTCCGAGTCTTGGTGTGGACCTTACCTTATTCATTTGATGGTCTTAAGATGATCTCGAGGATCATTTGATTAGCAAATACTATTTGATTTTTAACATCAAAAACAATCTTGAATGATGTCGTAAGTTTTTTTTTTTTTTTTTTAACTCATCTAGATTCATGAGTTATTTGAGTTTACCGAATTACTCCAATATTAAACTCATTATTCATTAACATGAAATTAAGTTTGTACTAACAAGTTTAGTTAGTTCTAGCAAAAAAAAAAAAAAAAAAACTTTTAATTTATTCAGTTGTTAAAAACACTGAAAGCAAACTCGCAATTCCCGATCACGGAAATTACCCAGCTAGCAACTAGCCTAGCAATGAATAATGAGCGAATAACGAGGGAGAATGAGCAAAGAAGATTAGGGTTCGATGGTTGAATTACTCTATTTATTTGAAATTCTCTTCAAAGGCAAACGTAAAATTAACCTTGAGAAAGAAAAACTCTTTGAAAGCAAGTAAAACTACTTATTTGAAATTATTTAACATAAATTACACACACACACGCATTTGTAATTAATTTCAAATATTTTATTACAATATTTAAAATAAGTTATTCTCTAATTTATTAATTATTTAACATATTTAGATTTTTAGATAGATAAGTAATTCTTAGAATTATATTTTATGTATAATTACTTTCAAAATGTAATTAAAATAGAGAACTCAAAAATATAAAATAAATTAACTAAATTAAAAAATAATTTTATAATATTTCCAATGTAAAATAAATAAATAATTCTTAGAATTATATCTTATGCAAAAATCACCGTCAAATATATTCAAATAAAAAACGCAAAAATGAAAAAATCATTATTTTAAAAAAAATGCTATTTTAAAAATGACTTGGCATCTATCACTTTATATTTAAAATCTACACATTATATTTGATTACTAGCTATTATGGCTTTACTCCAGCTCCTACTCTCTTATAGTAAAGTCCCTCACAGTATATATACTTGCAAGAGAGATTTAAACATAGTTCCGAACATGCTATAAATACATGCAATGGAACACACACAAAAAAAACAATTAAAAAAATACATGCAATATATGTCGTCAGTAACTGGTAATAAGTAGTAATTAAGGACTATCTTTGAAAGATTTTTAATTTAGCATATTATTTTTTTCCGATAAATATTAGTTCTTAATTTTATTAGAATATTAGAAGAAAAAATAAACTTACAACTTTTTTTTCTTTTCTTTTTTCTTCAATCATCAAGTCAATCTTATAACTTCAAATTTAAGATATCAAATACCAATAAAATAAATCAAGAACCAAAATTAAATTAAATTTTTATAAAGCCTAATGTATTTATTTTCATCTATATCTTAATATTAGATTATTACAAAAAAAATTATCAGCAAAGTTTTATATAAAAGCAGGCACTAGAAGTGCCCTAAAGAACAAAAATATTATTACAATGTAAGTCCTTATTAAACAAACTTATAGATTAAGTCAGGCTTTTAAAAAAAGCTTTTTGACAAATAAATAAATTAAGTTCAGATCTAAAAAAGTTTTACCTAACTTAATCTATTTTCACCTCTTCTCCTAAGTTAAAACATATTTAAACTTCAACTATATGCTGACTAAATATTCATATTTGGTCGGATTATGTTAAGTTTGGTCCATTTTATATTATTATAGAATTTCTTTGTAAAATTCGATAATCAATAACAAGAAGCTAAGAATGAAGGAAAAGGAACAACATACATAGATCTAGAGATGACCCTCGTCCCATATTCGTCCTTTCTGAAATTCTTATTTAAAGTGTCAGAATCATATAGTAAGTATTACCCGTTGCAATCAATTACAGTTTTTTGTTTCTTCTTTTTTTTGAAAGAGACAAATATGTAATTCATGCAGACATGCATTTACATCCGGCCACTTGTTAATTTTAGTGAAATACATGATTTTTTTCCCTCTGAATTACATGCATTATTAACTTGAACATATTGCTTTCATACTCAAATATAAATGAAATTATTTTAAAAATTATAAATGAAATTAACTAACTTTGTACTGATTAAGAAAGTTAATAATTAATCATATTTAATTTTTAATCACATTCTAAAAAAACCCTTAAAGTCTATCATTAAAACTTAATATAAAAAAAATCATTGAAAATATAATCTCAATTAGTAAATAGGATGAGGAAAAAAGTGAGATAGATGTGGTAATGAAATAAACCGTGCAAATTATGCAATACGGAGAGACAACGGGTTCGCGTCAAGTATCTAATAATGGGAATTCTTCTGTTATAACTATATAAACATTGAACATAACAAACAAAGGTGGCTGTAGTTTAGTGGTAAGAATTCCACGTTGTGGCCGTGGAGACCTGGGCTCGAATCCCAGCAGCCACAGATGCTTTTTTATTTTTCCATTCTGAGGCAATGAAGTCAATGAATGAGATGACATCGAATTTAGAGCAAGATTAATCCATAATTGGGCTGGGCCTGGGCAGAACAAGATGTATTGTTTTATCCAATAATTCATAGCTGCAACCCGTTCCGGTTCCTGTTCTTCCTTTCTTCCCGCAACTCTCTATCAAGTTCTTCTCGTCTCTTCTTCTCTATAAAAGTTTCTCTCCTTCTCCAACAGTTATTTTTTCCAAAATGGACTTTTCATGAGCCCAATATCGATTTTCAGAACCCTTTTTCCCAAATATGTAAAATACACTTCTAAAAAAGGATTTTCTGGATTTACAACCTAATTTATATCATATCAATTTAAGCAACTCAATTAATTTTTAAAATTTTGAAGTTGTTTAACTCAAATATTGTATATCTATCTCCAATATTTAATAAAACATTAAGCAAGAACAATAATTTCTTATATAAGTAACTCTCTTTAATTTAAAACAATTCAAAATTTAACATGACACACCAAAATAAAATAAAAATATTAATTGATATCATTGACAGTGATGATGAACCTTTGCTGCAAAATCTTCTTCCATTGTTGTAATTGATATCATTGACAATGATGATGAACCTAATATTGCCCAACACATTGCGCTAGATAGTCAGGTTAGTAGAAATATTTCTGTTTGATCATGTTTTGCTGTAGAAAATGAAAAGTTATCTAGCAGTTATGCCAAAAACAATGAGGAAGATTTGAATTCTGATGAAGATCTCTTTTTTGTGGTAACACCTAAGAGGAAACGAAATTGTAATGTTGTCACAAGTGAGTCAGAACGTGATGATGATGATGTGCCAGTTTGTAAATCTAAGAGGATGCATGTTCAGGAAGCAAGCCCTAGTCAAGTCAGATGTGACACAAATAACTCAGTGACTGCCTACGAAGCAGAGACACGTTCAAAAACACAGCATGTCCTGTCCGACACATCGATACGCTCCGATAAGGTGTCCGACACGGTCAAATGGCATTTTCGTAAAAATAGGTAATTTAATAAAAATTAAACCCTAAAACTAACCAGGTAAGTGACGTCCTTCGCTTCTCACAGGTAAGTGCTCTTGCTCTGACCTCTCTCTCTAATCTCATCTCATCTCTTTCCCTAATCTGCTTGCAAAAATTCAACCCATTTGGGAGTGCTCTAGCAGGTTTATCGCTGAGACTAGAACATTAGTGTCCAAGTATACAACCCGATTCTTCAACCTTTTCTTTTGATTTTTCCTTTGTTTCTTGTGACCCAGGTTTCTTTTGTTGTTTTTTTCTTTCTCTCAGGATGCTCACATGCTTATATATAATAGTATTATATTTTGCCAATTAACTAGTTAGTATATTGATATGATAACAATATTTTTTAATACTTGATAATCAAAGTGTTTGGCTTAGTCACACTCATTTTCCAAGCATAAAGCATTTTGAAATTTTCACAAATTTTGACACGTAATTAGTTACTCATTAAAATGTATGATGTGTTACATTGACATGCTTCTGAAAACATACATGGATAATAAATAACCATCATTTATTTAAAAAGAAAATAAATATATGTATGTTTGGGATTGAACCTTGTGGCTTGTGCTATCTTTATTTGTTTAGAATGGGTTCAAGTATTGCAAGTGGTGGAGATGATGAATTTCTAAGGAAGTCATTATGGAAATATGTTACCAGAGTAGGCACCGGAACGGAAGCTGGAGGAAATATATATTGGAAATGCAATTTTTGTGAAAAGGATTTTAAAAGTTCGTATACTAGAATAAGGGCTCATTTGTTAAAATTATCAGGTAAATGATTTGCAAAATGTTTACATGTGCAGACAAAAGACTTGTTAGAGATGGAGAAATTAGAACAAGAAGCTAGTGAGAGATTGAAGAATAATGCACCCAAAAATGTGCCATTACCCCCTTCTAGTTTTTCCATGGATTAAAACTCGAAAAAAGGAAGTGGGAGTGGGAGAGAGGGTGGAAGTTCATCTAGAAATCCTATTGAGAGGACATTCAAAGTTGGGGCGTGAGAATAATTGAACCACTTGATTGTTAGGATGTTTTATTCAGCAGGATTGCATTCAATTTAGCAATTCAAGTCGCCTTCACTTATGTCGCGGATAATAATATTGGAGGTTATTTTCCCCCAGGATATAACTCCTTGCGAACCACTCTTTTGCATAAAGAGAAGAAAATATTGCTAGGTTGTGTGCACTTATTCGAGTTGGGTGGAATGAAAATGGTGTTAGTATTGTAAGTGATGAATGGAGTGATTCACAAAGGAGGCACTTATTAATTTCTTGGTAGTATCTGATGGTGAAACTATGTTTTTTAAATCAGTTGATTGTTCAGGAGAGACTAAGGATAGGCATTTTATTTTCATGTTATTACAAGAAGTAATTCAAGAAGTTGGGCATGAAAAAGTGGTTCAAGTAATCACGGATAATGCTGCAAATTGTAAGGGAGCAGGGCATCTTATTGAGCAAGAATTTTCATCTATTACTTGGACACCATGTGTTGTTCACACACTGAATTTAGCTGTGAAAAATATTTGTGCTGCTAAAAATGTGGAGAATAATCAAATAACATATGAGGAATGTAGTTGGATTTCTGATATTGTTGGAGATGTTTATGCAATAAAGCATTTCATAATGAATCATTCTATGAGACTGTCAATGTTTAATGAGTTTGTGGGATTGAAGTTGCTTTCTTTAGTTGAAACTTGCTTTGCTTCCATGATTGTGATGCTAAAGAGGTTCAAATTGATAAAAGGTGGTCTCCAAAATATGGCAATCAGTGAAAAAATGGAGTGTGTATAAAGATGATAATCTAGGGAGGACTAGATTTGTTATAGATAAGATATTGGATGATTTTTGGTGGGATTCAATTGATTACATACTTGTTTTCACTGCTCTTATTTATAATATGATCAGGATTTGGACACTGATAAACCTTGTCTTCATTTGATTTATGATATGTGGGATGAGATAATTGAGAGCTATATACTTGCATGAATTGAAGAGGATGGATGAGACCTCAACTTTTTATGACGTGGTGCATGACATTCTTGTGGATCGTTGGACCAAAAATTCAACTTCACTTCATTGTTTGACACATGCTTTAGATCCCAAGTAAGCTTTTAAATAAGAATGGATTTAATATTTCTCTTATTTGATATAAATTGTTAATTGTTTTTTTTTCTCTTTTAGATACTATAGTGAACAATGACTTGATGAAGATTTTAGTTGAGTTCCTCTACACAAGGATCAAGAGATTAATCAAGAAAGACAAAAATGCATAAAGATATATTTTCCTAACATGGAGAACCTAAATAAAATCAATTTGGAGTATAAGGACTTTGCTAGTACAAGTGGGGGTTTAGAGATGATGATACCATTCAAAATCGATATTCTATGGAGCCCAAAGCTTGGTGGGTGTTTCATGGTGCTTGTGCACCTATGCTTCAAAAGATAGCATTGCAACTTGTTGCACAACCTTCTTCTTCATCATGTGCTGAACGCAATTGGAGTATTTATTCTTTTGTGCATTCTGTAAGAAGGAATAAGATGACTCCAAAACATGCTGAAAACTTGGTTTATATACATAGCAACTTTCGGTTCTTACAAGAAAGAGTCCACAATATGCACAAGGGGGGAATAAAATGTGGGACATTGCTGGAGATACATTTGAAGATGTTGGAATTCTTAAAGTTGCTAATCTTTCACTTGATGAGCCAAATATGGATTCAAATGTTATTGATGAAAATGTTCCATGAAGGTAATCTCCATATTTTATGTTTGTCTATGAATATTATGTTTTTTTTTTTTTGCTTTCTCTTAATGATAATATGGACTATTTAGTTCTTATCTTTAAAAATTAAAAATTGAAATGCAGCCTCTTTGAATTTTTTTGGTTACATTGATGGTTATTATTAGTTTAGTTTAATTTTTTTGTTAAATTATTGAATATTAAATGAAATATACACTATATAAATTAAAAATATTATTTAATATTAAAATGTGTCCCAACATGTTGAAATCCATATTTTTTTAAGATTGTCGTGTCGGAGAGTAGAGTCGTATCACGTGTTGCGTGTGGTGTCGGTGCTACTTAGGTGACTACTTCTGCTTCTGCAGACTACAAGGTACTAGCATCATAACACCTAGGCAGCGTCTAATGCCACTGAGAAAATTAGCCAAAAAATGTCATGAAGGTAAAACAGCTTATAGAACTTGTAAGGCCAAACATCAGGGAAGTATCCCAACAAATGATTATTATGATGATGAATCACAAGAGGATTTGTCAGACTGTGAAGATGAATGCTTGGTGATTTTATCATTGATGATTTTGGTGATCGAGTCATCTTGTGATGATACTTCTAGCAAGTCACAAGATGCATCTAATGGTGATGTGGACTTGGATTCTAGTAACTCACAAGATGTACAGGATAATGACATGAACTCTGATGCGCAAGATGGATCTGACGAGGACATCAACTTCAGTAAGATATTATCACAAATTCATAGAAGGAAAGATCACATGGAATGGAAATTTGAGGCTGACATGCCTGCAGCATTTGGGAAGGATTGTGAATTGTGTATGAAGGCTGTGTGTGCTCTCTATCAACAGCAAACTTCTGAGGAACAGATGAGCAAGGGAACATTGAATAACAACCAGCGAGGATTCAGCAAGTTCGATTCTCACAGGTAGGTACAAAAGATGAGAATTTTGATAGTGTATACTGTATGCTATTCTGCATTTATTTCATGAGATATGATTCCTGAAGATTCTTGAGTTCTTCCTTTCTTTATGCTTGCTGGAGAGTGGAGACATTTGCCACATAGAATTATGTGTGTTAGAATAGAAGTTGCATTTTGTCTGAAATTAACTGACCATCTTTTTTAAAATCCTCCCTTGAGCAATCTTTTTCAAATGTGTCTTAGTTTGTTTTAACATAAATTAATCTCTTAACAATAGTGGATAATTATGAACAAGTCTTTTAAGGGCAATTTTCCTCATTCAGTGACTCAATGTCTCAATGTCATTGATAACTAGTATTTTTTAGAACCCTTGATATTTAAGAAGTTTAAATCTAGTATTGAACACTATTTAATATTACTTATCTTAGGGTGATACTAAGAAGTTCAAAAGTAATCGTTGGTGATGCTGAGAGCTGCAAAGGGAAAAAAGAAGGAAAAAAACAACTCTCTTTGTGAGTTTTGTTTATATTAAAATCTAACGCATTAATTTGTCAAAGAATAAGAGTGTAATATTTCAAAATTGAGAAGAGGTTGGTGAGATTTGAGAAACTTTCAAGAGAGGACATTACAAATTATACTTTTATTGCTTTTTTCAGATGCAGCACTTTGGCTGAGTTCCTCACTCATGGAGATCCTCGTGGTGGCTTAAAGAAGTCTGTCAAGGAATTGCAAGAATATGACCCCAAAGCAGTTGAACTGTGCAGAACTCTTGCCATCGTTATTCAAATTAAGCAACTGTACCATATCTACAAAACAAAGAGGATCCTTTCTTTCCTTAACTTACCTTACATTCAGTGTTATGAGCCGCAATTATGTGTATAGACTAATTGAAACACCAACCAGTTTATCTTTTTGTTTCAATAAATGTATATATTATGGTGACAATGTATGCATGCATATGTTGCCATGATTATCCAAGGATATCTGTCCACTGTTACTCTTTAAATTAGTTATTAGCATATTTATTAATTATCACAAAGAACAGGAAGAACATGAAATCCTAAGTTTTGACTATTTTGTTCATTCTTAAGAATTAATGACAATAACTAGACATGTGTAGCACGTAAATACTATAACTGTCAACAACGTGAAAGACTGAAAGCTAGTGTCTTATTCCAAGGACAGAACTGAAAACAAAGGAACTAATAACTTGCTTGATTTATTGGTTAAAATAATGAGAAAATAGTCTAATTAACGGTATATAGAGTTTTTGCAGTCTCATTTAATCACAATCATGTATGGTAATTATTATAATTTTTATAATAATTATTTTAAATATTATACTTACCATTAATTTAATTGATCGATAAAGTAAAGCTTTTCGTGTGACAATACATAGAAATTATTAAATTATAAACTTGTTGCTTAAACTATGGTTGAAGGCTGAAGTTTTTTTTTCTTCTGACGATGAGCGCATGCTTAATATGAGTTGCTTTGTGAAATATTATTATTAGTACGTAAAAGTATAGAACGAAAGGAAAGGAGAGTAAATCTGAGATTAGTTCCCTAAAGGTGCGGGTGCACCCTTCATTCCAAATCTCAACAAAGGTGGCTCATGTGACTATGGAAGGCTGCATTGACAGTATAAAAGGGACTCCATAAAGCCTCTTGATTCTCACCACCCGAACAACTTTCTTACACGCGAGTTTTGCTCCTTTGCCTTCTCTCTCCTTTCTTTCTTTCTCTCCTAAAGTTTGAGAGAATCAAGAGAAAGAGAGGAGAGAGACAGAGAGAAAACAATAAGTCATAAACAAGAACAAGAAAGACATAATTTTAAAGAGAAACATGGCCGTTTCCAGTGCTTCATTGAGGGTGCTTGCCTTCCTTAGCCTCATGCTTGCAGCTCTTATGTCAGTGGCTTCTTCACAAGTCACTGCTCCGGCTCCCGCACCAACAAGCGATGGTAATTCTTTTCTTTTTTTCTCTAATTCTCTCTCTCTCTCTCTCTCTCTCTCTCTTTTAGATTTCATTGTTGGTATTTGATATCCTTCATGCAATCATGCTGATGCCAACGTTCCCTGGTGCATATTATTTTACTTGTTTGTTACATTGGTTTTTGTATAATTGTATAATTGTATAATATTAAGATATGTCAATTTTTATATGTGATTTGAATAAAAATTGATCCTCGTCTCCGTCTGTATTGAAGAACATTCATTAGAAGTCAATCTCTTAAATGAAAATCAATACTTTGAAAAATGAGTCTCTAATTTTCAACTGGGATATATAGCCTAGGTTCACAAGAAAAAAATAATAAAAGTTGATCATGGCCTGCATTTTCGATGAACAAGACCATCATTGAAACTAAACAATTAGGCGATGTCAATTACCAAATATGTGTATACCCTCTTTGAATTTCCTTCTTCAAAGAACAGATCTGGACTCTCCGGGGTGTCAAAATCAAAACATTGAAAGACTGATAAAGATATATGTTGGACGATCTGAAATTGATTTTCAATGAATTATTTATAAATAATTAAATACGCAGCCTTTTGAACATTTCTAAAGAGGGGGGCAATGGGTATTGCTAATATATTGTTCTTTATATTTTGCAGGCACCACAATCGACCAAGCGGTTGCATATGTTCTAATGCTTGTGGCTTTGGTGCTGACCTACATCATGCATTGAACCATCATGGGAATTTCTAGATTGATGGATGGTAACATATCCTTCTCAAGGCAAAGAGAAGCATTGGTGTCATTAGGACTGAGGAAAAGATTTTAATTAATTGGAGAAATGCATTCTTGTAATACTCTTCTGCTTCGATGATTATCGCGTAATTCTGACTTATTGTTTCGATCTATTTATATTGCTTTCTTCTTCGAATTCCTGCAGTTAATAGATAAGGAATGAAGGTATAAAAGTATTTCAATAATTTATAATAATAAAATGAAACTTATGAATATGAAAATGAAGAAATACATTAAATATACAGACATATAACAACCAATCAATCAACAAGTTGGACCAAGTAAATTATGATTTATTTTCTTTAAATAAAGTCTCAATTAAAGTTTTGTAGATAAAAAAATGAGTAAATATTTAAATAATTCACACCAATATCATGATGACCCATAAATATAAGAATTTATAAACATAA
Source organism: Glycine tomentella (assembly GCA_007407185.1). Classification (NCBI taxonomy): domain Eukaryota; kingdom Viridiplantae; phylum Streptophyta; class Magnoliopsida; order Fabales; family Fabaceae; genus Glycine; species Glycine tomentella. The sequence continues at coordinate 2,645,546 of PYAF01003243.1, forward strand.
ATTTTTTATTGACAGTTTTTTTTTACCCATGCAAATATCTCTTTTCCTCTTTCTTTTGCTTTTTTTTTTTTTTTACTTTTATTTACTGTTATCTCTTCTTTCTTTTCAGATTCTCCGGCAATGTTATTCATTTCCTTTCGCCCTTCCTTTGATCATGAGAAACTTATCCACTTTAATAATTTATTTATATATAATTTAAAAAAAGTATATACTTAGTTACTGAATCTATTTTAATTTAAATAACATAAAATTAATAAAGAACATGAATCATAAAAATAATAAATTTAAGAACTATATTATAATTTTAAAAAAATTATGTAATTTTAATTTTATTATTGTAATTTAAATTATTTATTTATTATAATAACTAATTTATATCTTTAATAATGTTCAGGGGCAAGGGGTTTCACATCCTCTATCCCTACTCCACTTCTACAAAGTAAGAAAAATTCAAACTCAATCTCAATTGAAACAAGTTTATACAAGGTCATAAAGCCACAAGTTCGAATTTAATAGTCATGCCTAAATGAAAGCTTGTTTGGTGGCCAAGATATGATTAAATTAAGATAAATAAGATTGTAATTAACTCTTACAATATTCAATATTTGATGCGCACTAAATAAGTTTGGATTGACTTGTACTCAACTCGTAAATGTGGGAAGTCTGAAAAAAAGATTAAGGAGAAGATCACAATTTCATCAATTTAAAAAAAAATAGTATCTTAGTTTTCTCGCATATATATTTTGCCGTAAATATCTATTTAGGCATTATATATTTATCCCATAAAGTTTACAAAATAAAAATCTGGTAAACATTTTCCAGGGTAATATGGAACTTTAATAGTGTTTTAGTTTGACATCAACAGTAGATGCAGATCCCCCTCCGAATCCGATGCATCTCAGCTTTGCTTTTGCGTTATTTTTTACAATTTTGACGTCATTATTTTTACGCACGTATAACTCAAGACATCAAACACGTATTAATAGTGCGTTTGGAAGTTACACGACTAGAAAAAATATAAAATAGATATTTTTTCTACTTTTCATAATATCACTATAAATCGTTTATAACTTGAGCTATGCTAACACACTGTTATATAAATTTCAAGTAATAATATAAAATATTCTTTTACCATATCTGTTGACCAAAGCGACTATTCTTCACACACTATGAGCATATTCTCAAAACCAGGTTAGGACAGTATATTCTTAACTTCGCTCCAGTAATATTTCCTCCAGGGATATAACTACAGAAATCATAAAGAATCAACATAAATAAAAATTCCTCGTGTTTAGTTAGCCAAGCGTAACAGGCGTTAACTGTAGCAGTTTTTGGGAGGAAAAAAACTCAAATTTATTCAGTTATAGTTCAGGGGAGAATCCCAAGTGTAACAAAATTTCTGCTTGTCAAAAGCAGCAAAAAAAAAAAAAAAAACATTAAAAATAACAAACAGCTCAAAAAACCTAAGTGTCCTAATGCCGGTCATTTTCCTATTCAATTATGTTAGTTTATGGTCAGGATGGATTGGAATGATTCCCATTCCAAAAAAAATTGCTCTGCAATGTCCAGAGGTTCCTGAATAAAAACTGCTTTGTCAGCAAAAAACGTGTGCAGAAAATCATGATGATGCTGTGTACTAATGATGTAGAACAAACTTTACAACTTCATAAAATGAAATCACAATTCCAACGGAGGGGCCTGCTCGACCAACTCGTGGACCAACACCCGTAAACAATCCTTTCAAGCCTCCATCTCTGAAATAAGATATGAAAAATTAGTTCAGATAAAGCATAACATTGATCATTTATATCAACACACCGATCAATTCAAACAATGTTTACCCTGACTACAGGTTAATACTATAAGCAACTGGTCAATAACATCCGGGCCTTTTCTCACTGAGGTCATCAGAGAAGAAAAACCCTTGAACTTTATGTGAATAATATAATACATCTCAAAGGTATCCAGCAGGCACCAGATCAGAGGGAGGGAGAAAAAATTAGGCTGTTAAGCCACTTGGCATCCAATTTGTATCATTAAAACATGGAGAAAGTCAAAATTGTAACATCAGGAATCCAAATTATGGCATACCTCCACACCTCCACCAGTGTCTGTCTTGTAGTCATTTTCAATGCCCTAACAGGATCCCTCTGCAATTTCAATATTTGGAGAAAAGATGATATTAGAATAACGCCAATTTAGCAAATAGATATAAAAGAGTACTGTCAATTCAAAGAAATGGTTATTTTAAAGAAAACAAAGCGCGAATGGGGGAAGCAAAATCTCCTGTAACGGCCCCCCAGTTTGAATGATAGAAAATACCAGGGAAATTTAACGACTTTTTTTTTTTTTTTTTTTTTTTTTTTTTTTTTTTTTTGATCAGCAGGGAAATTTAACGACTTAAAAACAAAGGAAATAGTCATGAGCCAAAAATCTCAATTGAAAGTTCAAACTTCCAAGTGAAGGACACATGAATGGTCTTTCATTATGTCTCTTAACACATGCCTATGCAAGAGCCCTATAGGCTTAAGTATGGGTAATACACATGCCCACCTAACTTGTCATCAAATTTAGCTTTTTATTACAATAATAAGGGCAACAAAGATCAAACTGTAGACCACTTGGTCATAGAAGCTCTGGCTAAACATCATGAACGGACGATCCCAAAAGCTTAAATTTTTTGGTGAAGACAAGTAAACGGTTAAATATACCTCTATCTGCCTTCGAGTTTTTGCAACATCTAGCGGACATGTGGCTCCAGCTGCTAAAGTTCCTGCAACAAACCCAGCTCCAAAATTTGCCCCAAGAACACTCAATGCATTGGCATCATCACCTCCAATCAAACCAAGAAGTTTTCTTCTAGTCTGCAAAGCAATAGTAATTGGGATGACAAAACAAAAAATAAGAAAAACAACTTCACGTGTCAAAGGATTCATGTTGGAAACTCACTGGTTCAAGTGTCGACCAACAAATGGCAGAGAAGGGTACATCACGGGCAAGTTGAGCCCCCATGCCAGTCCACAAAACACGATAACCTTGCACTGTTGTGAAATGAAGAGATTCAATGACAAATACAATTTAAATGATTTTACTAGTAACTTTGTTAGCATTTAAATTTATATATGTTATACAGTCTTGCACTGTTATATTAACAAATGTTGCAGTCTGCCCAGTGCCACAAATGACACAGATTGAAAAATCAAACCAAACAGATGAGACATGTAAATAATTCTAGGACAAAACTGATATGCAGTTTCTTTGGTGGTTTTGAAATTGTTCACCAATCAAAATTAAAATTTCACTTCAATAATCTGCATAATAAAGGTTTGCATTAAAGCAATAAAACTCTATAAGTTACTTCAATTAGAGGGATCTAAGTTTTGTCCATAATTACATCCCCCCTAATTGTGTTAAATTAATCTAGATTTAAATTACAAGTTCATTAATAAGGAAAAGCAAATGTTAAATTAACCTAAACTTTATGTCATAGTAAACTCTATAAAAACATATTATGCTTGTGCAAAAAATTTATATTCTTCACTACTCAGATAAGAAAACACCAGCCAGTTCAACAAATTTACAAATCTATGTACTGTAAACACCAAAGCAAGTAGATTCCTTTCGGTTTACCATTTAGTATGGCTATTTGAGGTTCATGTTGTCAAAAAAGCTAAGCACTTACAGCTGTTCTGTGGCGTGTTTGTGCTCTTAACATTTGAGACAACACCTAGCAGAGTCTGGATCACTCCAGGAGGCTTTTTACCAATTTGAGTCTCTTTAAATGCCTAAATCAGAAATGAATAAATAAAAACCCAAGCATTCTCCAAAGAACAGTAAGAACACAGAAAGTTTATGGAATAGCAAATATAGCTAGGAAATAAAAAGAAACAGAATTATTCTTAAAACCACAAACATTGGGGAAATTAAAATAAAACTTAAAACACTGCTACCTTAAAACAAATATCAAAATCAAATCTATAGTGAAAGAGATAAGATCTATAAATGATGGAAGAAAACCACACGAATTACAGCAGAACAAAGTGAAATTATAGCCTATGTTTGGATTGGTGAAATGTGATATAGTAGAGGGGAATGGACCATAAAAGAATGGAATGAATTATAACATAATAGAATAAAATCCAAACAATATTGTTTGGATATTTTATAATGGAATGGAGCAAAACTCTCATTCCATCATTTGAATAATAAACCAAATGGGATGAACTATAACTTTTTTCGTTCTTATATAACCCTTTCTTTGAAAGCACTTATCTCCAATTTAGTCCTTATACTTCATTGTATAAGAACTTAAACAAATTATGATGAGAAAATGAAAAGCAATTACATGCATACAGATTCAATCATAACCTTTCTTAATTTAGCTAAAATTCATACTGGCATGTATCATGAATTGAGTTTGATATCTGAGGAAAACTTGATAAATTTACTGCATCTATTTTCATCTGTGCTTTAGCATTTCTTTTACAAAAGCTTTTGGCTTATTCAATTTTTATAGCTAAAAAATAGGTTTGATGGATTGAATGAATCATTCTGTTAATGAATGTATCATTCCGTATTATAGCAGTTACTGCAACAGCCAGGAACCACTGGCCATTCAATGTCTCTGGCTTTTCCTCATTCTATCAAAAATCTTTAGCCTCTAAAAGAGCTTCACTTGTTGCGACCCTTTAGCTTTGAACCACCATCGCAATTGCAACTATGGCTGTCTATGATGGTTGTGGGAGTGACAAGGAGACAAAGATAATGCCATCTCACAGGATGACAGGAAAATTATAAAAAAAAAAAAAATGGTAGAGCAGGGGGCAAAAGAGGAGAGTGAAACCAGCTGGACTTAGCAAGAGAAGGACAGCTACGACCAAGAAAGTTAAGGGTTGAATAACCACTAAACTTAACTTTGGCAAGGACAAAACAATAATTTTATGATTTTATAAAAAACATATTTTAGGTTCCATCCCTTTACTCCCAAATTGGGAGGGAAGAAAATTTAGAATAAATAATATAATAGCAGGAAATGGATTCCACAATGTTCCATTATAATTCACCCTCATTTTACCAATCCAAATAATGGAATAAGATGCCACTTCAAGCCATTCCTCTCGACTCCATTACCTTCCACTAATACAAACATAGCTTAAGGGAAAAAGAAGTTTCCGTATCAGGTATTCAAATAAACAAATATAATATTACCCAGCCACAATAATAATAAATATTTTAAGACAAGCAATGCTCATTCAAATTTTGAATTGAACTATGATAAATCGAGGTAACTTTGACTTGGCACTAGTGAAATATATAGAACAAAATAAACCATGCATTCTTGAAAGCAACAAGAGCAATCACTAAAGCAAAATAAGCCCGGAATTGCAGGTTAACTCACTGACATAAATAGATTCAAAAAAAGGGATAATAACTGTGCCTTAAACTTAAAGAAGCACTGCACTTCATGAATAGAACCTCCAAAAGCCACAAGTTTTACACATTGGGTGTCAAAATAATATGGATAATTATCTTATAAATACCTGCATACGAGTTCTAGCAAGTTCAATAGGGTAGCAAGTAGCGCAAGCTAGAGAGCGTGCCAATGAACCAGCTACTAGAGGTACATAAGTAGTTGTGGTTGGTGCATTTTTAGCTGTGAATTCCTCCAACCAATTGCGGAGTATGTCATAGCAAGGAAGGTAAATTCCCACCTGATTTAAGCACATGAAAGTTATAACAGTCAATTCCTTTGCTTTCAGACATAATGTGCAATAATTAAACAATCACTGTTAATTGACTTGTGAACCTACAGTTGGTACTGCAAGAGCCAGGCCAGCATTTGTGCCTCTCCATAGCCTAGAAAATCCCTCCTGTAATAACACTCTTGCATTGATAAATATGTAGATATGCAATACACATAAATGTCCATTTCAAGCACAGATGTCCTCAATACACTCAAATGATAGCTTCAACCCATGAAATAAACCACCAACCTGTTTTATAATTTTGTAGATGACATCTAGTGTTCCTTTATAACGAAAACACTCGGGAGGACAAATGGACACTGTGCCCTGGAATCCAGCCCGGTGGCATGATGGTGAACATCTTAAATCAGCAAATATCTGATAATATTAAAAACAACAAGTGAATTGCATGGGTATGCCAGAATGTTAACAACTAAATTGGATTCAAAATGACGCAGAGTCATTCAACCACACAACCTCTAAAGAAAATACCACACTGCATTAGTTTGTTTTTGTGGCTGCCACAAATACATACAGATAGAGAAATTCAACGGAATAATGATTCTCTCAAAGAGGGGAGAAACAACAAAATATTGTTCCTCACGTACCATATTTGGCCCAAAACAACCCATTCTACTGGTCATATTACTGAGTGGATGGGAATACGCAACCCCTGCCGCTTGTGCTTGCAACCTTGTCTGATAAACGGGGAAAACAAATCAGAATACACTAAAAGATAAATACTTACAGTAATGATATACATAAACAGTCTTATAAATCAAACACCTAATTAGCACCTATCATTTCTATCTGTCTCTTCCTATCAAATATTACATCACCTATGGAACCTATACTTCTCTCTTTCTCTCTCTTAGTGTCAATTACTCAATTAACACCTAGTTGTCCATGGATGATTTTCCAATAATTAAAGTGAACACAGAAAAAAGAGGACAAGAAAACATAACCAAAAGAAACCAGGGAAAAATCACATTGTGTAAAGTATTGTAGTATTGGCACAAACTAAACATTCTAAAACGCATTCAAGACGCTCAACAACGAATAAAAAGAGAGAATAGGAAACCTTTATCGGAATTTCCGCTCCACAACAATAAAAATTGAGACGGTACCTTGGCAACGTCGAGGGGATTGACAATGATGGCGGAGAGGAAGGCGGCGCCGGCGGCGGAGAAAGCTCGTGCTCCGATTCCCAATTGATCAAAATTAGATAATTTTTGCGGCGGCGGAGGAGGAAGAGAAGAGCATTCCCTGGAATCGCCGTTCATTTCAATTGCAGTTTGCTCCGAAGCCATCCACGGATTTTGGATTCGCTCAGAATCCGCCATTCTGGTTTTTTCGATTCAACGACCAAGGAAGACTGAAATGGTTAATGTGTTTTTTCTTTATTAATAATAATTAATGGTATTAGTAATATGCCCTCCAAAAATAAGGAATTAATTTGTGTGCGTTCGATGAACAGAAAAAATATTAAAAAAAAAAAAAAAGAAAGAAAGAAAGAAAGAAAAAATGGGGTGCCAAATATATGGGAGGGAAGAGGAGAAGGAGAGAGATGCGTACGTAAGAGCTTATGTTAAGAAGCGCGCCACGTTTGTTGACAAGAATGGGACGCGTTGTTTTCAGCGGAAAAAACCCTAGAAAACGCTTGAGTTTGAGCTGAGTGAAGTTATTAACAATCGAAGCTTATTAGGTTTTATTAGCGGCGGAAGGAATCGGAATTTTATTTTAGCATCAAACTAGTACATATTATTTTCAGGCTCTCTCTTTCTTGTTGGTGTTAACAAATATGGAAATGGAAATGGCTTTGCATCCTTTTGGCGATCGAGATAATCTTCTTTTGCCTTCTAGACTATTCTATTGCGTGAACGTCATAAGGATTAGCATCAAACTTACCATCTCATTTCTATTATTTTTATTTTCCTAGCTCTATGTATGTATGTATGTATATTAAGGTGAACAATCCTGAAGATTAAATTTGGATCAATCCTTAAATACTATGGATAAACATAAACCTTCTCTTTTATTTCTTATTTTCTTGATTTTTATCTATGCCAATATGCCATCATCTATTTCTAAATTAGATTAGGATGAAATTTGATTCAATTATTGTTTAATATTCTTGCATGAAATCTCACTTTAATTTTATATAATTTGAGTTTCTATTTCTACTTAATGTTTTCTTTAAATTGATCATTAATTAAAGGAGAATGACAATTAGTACGGAAAATTATAACGCGAATTCTAAGGATTCACTAGATACCTGAATGGTAAGACTATTACTTTTATTGGTTGTTTTTGAATTTTTATCAATTCATGTTAGCAATATTTGTACTAATTAGCACTACTCTTGATTATAAATGACTTGTGACTCGAACTTCATTTGTTAAAAATAGATTTTGAGTCACTTAATCTTGATTCTTAGCAATGAAATCTTGAACACGTGTATATGTATTGGTTCTTAAATATAATGTTTATTTTTTATTCATTTCACTTAACGGGATAGGGATTTGATCAGGGATAATAGGCTAATTTACCATGAATTTGGGTTTGCTTTAAATTTAAGAACTTAAATGTCAATTGCATTGTAAAGATAAGATGTAAAATATAAGAACATCGTCAAATTGTGTTTTACATATTCTTTTTTTTATAAAACCAAGATAAAATCAAGTGAGCACAAAGTCCTTAAAATGAATTTTGCTACAACGGAAGATTAGACGAGATACATACTAATGTCACGTAGTCCAACAAATGCTAATCAACTTTATATAAAAACAAAGTACTTTATTTTAAGGTCAACACAACAACCCAGAGGTTTTAAGATAAAAACATGACATGGATTATCATTTGTCTAATAATAACTACAATAAATGTTAGTAGTCTACCCACAAATCTCAAGGTTTTCAAACCCACTCGGGCCTCATTTTCATGGGCTCCACAAAGGGATAACTTTTAGGATTTTATTTTCTGCACCTCCTTTTTATGCTTACTACACCCCTGTATTTTCAAATATCTTCAAAGTACTCCTTCTCTTATCATAACCTCTCTCTCTCTCTCTCTCTCTCTCTCTCTCTCTCTCTCTCTCTCTCTCTCTCTCTCTCTCTCTCTATTCTTCATTCCCCATGAATCTACTTTGAAGCTCCTTCATTGTGTTTCATCTATGCACAGCTCCAGCGTCTTAGCCTCCAAATTAATTCCTCACACCCTATGAATAACTATTCTAAAAGCTTGCTAACAACATAGTTTTGTTATAGTTATTTTGAAAGCTTGATGATAGTGTTCTGGATTGAGTAATCCGGTAATCAATAACCATTTCAGGTTACTTTATTCGGAAGAGTGATAACAAGTTTTTGGAATAACTATTTAAAAAATATGCTTGAAAAAAAAATATATAGATTGGTATTTCTAAATTACATATTTCAATATTGCAGATTTTGATTTTTGGAAAAGATACATTCCAAAATACTTATTCCAAAATGTATAAAAATGCATGAATTGCTTCTCTTTATCGACGAATTTGCAATAGATGCTTGGAGGTCCAATAACATGGAGAGTTACTTGTCATTGATGTATGAAACAAGAGGTAGATGTCAAAATTCAAAACAATTGCTAGAACACGGGATCAGGATTGGAACAAGGGTCTGAAGATGGGAAAATGCTAAATGATAGTGGACTTATACCTGTGCATTTCTAGAGTGTGTAAGGGAATGGATTGGGTGTAATTGAGGGGCAGTTAATTGACGAGCTTGATCTCGAGGCAGGTGGGGTCGGCGGCGGAGGAATCGTACACAAAGGTAATGGTGACGACATTGTAGAGGGCACGAAGGAGGAGAGAGGTCGAGGGTGAAGGTGGAAGCAATGTAGTCCTCGTTTTGGATGGAGTTGTAGTGGCCGTGGAAGAGTTCGTCCTTGCATAACTACCCCAAGGACTAGATACCATCACTGGGTAGGAGGCTCCGGATAGGGGTGCTCATGACTTAAGTATTTAACTACCTATAATCATACCTAATAAATAACTAAATTATAAATAACTGTTATAACTATTATAATAATTAGTTTTTAAAATATGGATATATACTAATTATGAAAAAATTAGTTATATAACGAATTATATAATAAATTATATCTAAAACCAATTGCATGACTAGTTATAAATGAATAAAAAATAAGTTATTTGAAATATCCATAACTATAAAATTTGTTACAATTTTATAACTACTTTTATATAACTAGTTATAGTTAATTTTTTAAAATTAATTTTTTTTAGCATCCCTAATTGTGGAACTATGTTGCGGACTGGATGTTGTCATCGTCAATTGTAACATGGCAAAGCTGTGGCAGAAGGGGTGGTAGGATTGAATGGGAGTGCTGAGTACAAAGGGAATGAAGGGCAATTGTGTCCACTCACAACCTTTAATGATTCTTGTGGAGTGCAGCAAGCGAAAACATGAGTCTAGGAAGTAATTCCTGAACCTTTAACATAATACATTATGGCTGTACAAAAACAAAACAAAACAGAGCCCGGATTCTGGATTTCAAACGAACTCGGATCTTGTTTTTTCTCGGCCTGTATAAATGGAGAGCTTTTTAACACATTAAAAAGACGTATGGATTGCGAGGCAAATGATTGTAGGTACTAGCTAGGGTCGCTATCTTAAAAGCCGAAGATAAATAGAAAAATTATAATGAATGAACCAGTCTTTACCCATATGGGCCAATTTCGAACCACAATCCCCTTCCTGATAACAGAGATGTTGACGTCTCAATAGACAATGACCTGATTTTTTTTTTTTTTTTAATTCTCCATCATCAATTAATTCATCATATATATATATTGAGTAGTTGTAGGTGTAGCGATAAAGATTTTCACAAATCTCACATAATCTTCATATAACAAGATTGACTGCCTTACTGTATGCCTAACTTAAGAAATTGCAATCACTTTTTGTTTGTTTTATGAAGTAAAAAAGGTACCACTCTCTAACGTAATAAAATCATGGTCAACAAGAACGGTAACTGATCAATGAGTGGCTCAATTAGGATTTTTTAGGCAAAATTAGGATTTTTTTTGGTGAATTTTAGGATTAGGATTAGGATTTTTTAAATCCATACAAATCGAAGATATGTAGATTTTGTAAATCAATTCACCTAGACTCTTTGATTTTCTCAATTGTATGATTAAGGTTAAAAAAAAAAAAAGCTCTATTAGTAGATCATTTCTAATTTTTGTGTAAAAAAAGATCATTTCTATTTTGACTATAATTTTTTTAATACTAAAATTAACAGTCTGACATAACCTTGAAATGGACTCTCCTTTTATCTTACACCTTTTTCATTTAAAAAAAATACTCTTAAATACTAAAGATTTTTCTAATAAATTGAGCAAAAAATTTCTAAAGATATTTGTATATACATATATCATTTATCATGTGCATGTTTAACTGTTTGACCAACCGTTAATTAACTAAACAAGCTAAAAGTCAATACGCGATTTCATGTGTCAACCATGCAACAACTTGATGAACGGAATGTCGGAAAGTTTTCGACTTTTCCTTTTCTCCTTTTCTTTGGAACTTTTTGACTTTGCCTTTTTAATTATTCGACCAGCTTGAGAACTAACAGGTGATGGCCAAAAAAGTAAAATAAATAACAATTAGGAAGTAGAATGCAAAACAACCAAGTAATCGATTTGGAACACATAATTAGCCTGATAATGCATATCCACGTACATCTAAACACTTCATTTTGATTTCCCATTGGATAAGCATAAGCCTGATTAGAACACAATCAAACCTTGTGCATTGAAGAAATTCTCCTAACTGAATCCGGCATTAAGATATGATTCACATTAGACAACAACAAACATTCCTCCTTTGTCCAACTCTTTTTCAACATTCTCTTGCTCTCATTTTAATTTTTTTGTCTTGCGCCTTTAATTTGTTATAGTCTTTCATTTGTCATCTAATGCTTTTATGATCTCTAAAGGGGCGTGAAAGATTGTGTTTTCGGCAGAAATGCAAAGTAGTTGGAGATTAACGAACTCTCTCGCTAAAATCATATAACTTTTACTATGTTGGTGGATAAAGTGGCAGTTTTTTAATAGTGTAGCTGACAAATAAAATACAAGTAAAAGCTCATATTGGTGTAAACACTAAAATGCTGTTCATACTCATAATTTGTAAATTAAAATTTATTCTCATGGGGATAGGTCAGCTTATCTGGAAATGTTTAAATAATTACTAGATTTTTTTTTGGCACGTACGCTATATATCTTTATTTTACACGTCAATTTTCATCCATTATAAAATTCTTTTAAATTGTGCATCCTTATATTACATGTAATTCATCCAACTCTATTATTTATTTACTGACTTAAGCAACAGAGTTGCATTATTGATATCACTTTCACCACCTAGAGAAGCTCGATACGCCGAATAGAAGATTAATTTGTTGATGAAGTGAGTCTAAAGAACACTTCAGAATATGATAATATCAATTTCTTAATTATTAATCTTAAGATCAGCTGCCAAAATAGTTATAAAAAAAGGAGGAAAAGGAAAGGTAAGTAACAGAGTTATGACTATTCCACGTGTTTGCTGATGAGCATGCTGACAAACCCTCATGATTGCCACGTAGACATTCCGGAAGGTAATAAAATTGGAAGACAACATGAGTTTGGGCGCAGAGAAACGCCATGTGCATTTCACATGCTCGCCAAACCGCCTTGTCTTGCCATTCCTCATTTTATCATCATCTAAGATTTCAAATTTAAATTACTACCATTTACTACTATGATAAAGAAAGAAAATATACTGAAAACAAAGTGAAAGAAATCTGATTCAGAACATGTGACGGGCATCGATGGAGCTGATTTTGTGGGCCCGAGGGGTAGCATAAGTCAGAGTTGCATAGGTATCCGTACGAGGGACACGTGGTTGGGACAGTGTAAATGTTTGAAGAGGAGTTTAGTTTTTGCACTAATGATGCATGCATCCATTCATCCATCCATCGTATTCATGAATCATTTTTTTTATTCTGCCGTATTCATGAATCATACCTTATCATACAGTTTGGTATGTGTTGGTGGTATGGACACTGGACATTGATTGTATTTGTATTTGTGAAACATGAAATGAATGATCAACGGTAATACAAGGTTGAGATTTATTAGTATGTGTTTAGTTCAATGCAACTCAGTTTTTATTTATTTTATCTAATGGTGTTTTTACTTCTTCTTTTTATGCATTGGAACACTCAGATTAATTTTTGGTGTCTCAAACGACAATTCAAACATGTTCTTAAATCACCCTTATGTTTAAGAATTGATGCTTAGACTTAGAGTATTAATAACTGTATAAAATATTTTTACATATTTCTAAAATAGAAAATAAATAACGTTTTCTTAATTAGTTATAACAAAGTAAGATTATTTACAAATTTTCATAATTTTTTTCTCTACCGAAACAGTCCTTGATATTAAATTCTCCTAAAATGTTAATTTTTTGAAATATTATAATGATAGAAAAAAAAGGTAAATGGCCACAAACGATTTGCGTGCTAATTATATGTACACTCTTTAAAGGCGCAGACAGGGATTGGTGGGCCTTCACTTCACCAACCGCAATATCAATCAAAGATTTTTTTTTTAATCTTTGAAAATTTATCTTCCCTAGTAGCTTGCTTGGATTCCGTTTTTTTTTTTTTTCTCAAGAAAAATATTAACTATATTTATTTTTACATAAAACAGTAAACTATATTTACCTCGAACTATGTGATCCATATAACAAAAAAAGAATGATACATAGATAGATTCACAAAAAATATATATATTTGAAAAAAGAACCTTATGGTCCAGACTAGACCCAAAAAAGATTGAAGGAAAAACCCGGTGATGGTTGAAGACTTAAATGTATTATGCTTAAGACACATATATAAGTTGGATGAATGAAGAAGACGTGGTCTATATGTGGGGAGGGGGGGGGGGGGGACCAAGCATTGTCACAAGCACAGGGCAAGCTACGTAGGCTAGCTGTGGTAAATCAAAGCTGCACAGTGTTTTTTGTTCATTAAATAGAAGTAGCCCACAGCTAAACTGTGTCGCCGAGTATATATGCAAGTTGGAGAGATTGCGAACTCTTTTCTTTTAGTATTTACATGCATAAAATAAAAAGCCTGCAACCATTAGCCGTGACTTGTCCTCAACCCCAACAAGTGGCTTCCCATTTCCCATACAAAATCATCTTATTTTCTCTGTCAAACGTAGATTGCTAAATGCTAATAAATACCGAGATCTAGCATTATTCAATACTTCCTATACTGCACATACCCACCCTTTCTAACGTGTTAATTTCTACTCCTACTTGTCAATGCCGCATAATATTTTCTTTTCGCAAACAAGTAACCTACATGACTTATATTAGGATCACATAAAAATGAAAGTTGTTTGAATGGCTCTATCTTCATTTTATGTTTTCAAATTAATTTCTTACAAACTAATAGATATTGGTCAGTTCAAGTTAAAAACCTCAAATTGAATCAAATTAACATAAAAATTCCTTGCTATTCTCTCTTGTAGTTTATCACAATCAACAATATATATTGTCCCCGCTATCGAATAGAAAACAGCAGAAAGTTCAAACTAAACGCTGTACATACACTTCTCGTCCCTCTTGTGACTCTGTGCCTTTGTTTATTGTTGTGGCAAAATTTAGCACCTGCCAAAACACACATTTAATGTAGCCTTTGGATTTTCTGTTACATTTGTTGCTTAACCATAAGTTTGTGATGGCTTTAAAGTTACTACTAGCTTACAATGTGCCAAGTACTATGCTAGCTGTTAAATGACCGACAATAAGTTGTTGCCTTCCTTCAAATACTGTATTTTTTCAGGTACACCTTTTTTTGTTACCTTTCCCAAATTTCAAATACTCACCATTGCTGCCTCAAACGGAACCCAACAAAGAAGATAAAAGTGGCTCTCGAATTAAACCAAATTAGTGATAGTAACCTGTAGATAATGCATCTTTTCATTTGTTTTGAAGTTAATCATGTTTATTTTATTACTTACTAGCATGCGTGCGCAAAGTAATTAAACACGACCTGCATTCATGCCATGCTCAAATTTAGGAAGAGTCAAGAACATTATCTTGTCAGTTAATCAAATTAGACTGTGAAGCCATTCCATGAATTACACACAAAGTTGTAATGTGTTAACCAAAGACCAAACCAAATGTGTTAGACATTTTAATTTGTTAATATAAGTTCATATTAATAACAGGATGCAATAGATATTTAATGTATAATGTCTATACTAATAATTTAAGTTTTTGCTAACAGAATTTTATATTAACGAAAGCAAAGCTATATATTGTCCAATTTCTTTTATGTAATTTAGTACGTAACATTTTTATTTTTATTATTGTCGAAGTTATCATCTTTGTGTATATTCAAGTAACTGTAGTTAGGAAGAAAAGGGTTGGCAACAAATTAATATATCACCTACACGGTCCGGGTTCATTTTATTACTATTATTTTGCAAACCTCTTCGACAAAAAAATGTAATAATAATTGCCCCCAACTTCTACAACATAATAGAACCAGCCTATGGGCTGTGGCAGTATGGCTATCAATGAAACAGATGTTAAAAATGTGGTGAACTGAACGCAGAGTAAATTAAAGTAACTTCTAAATATATTTAAATCGCAAGTGAAATAAGATACCAGGAATCTTTGACAAGTAAAAATGGTAGTAACAATATTGCATTAATTACTTAAATAAACCGCGTAACTGCAAAAAAAGTAATATTTAAACTTCCCATAACCTGTTGCAATCATGAAGTAATTATTTCGAACAGGTCCTTTTCCCCAACCATGCCTGAAGCTAATGAATAGTAGTAGCGACACAGTGCGTGAGGGTAATACTAATACCAATACCATGACTTGCTTTCAACATGCATAATATTGTGTCTCTATGACCGATGTGTACACCTTGTCAAGCTTCTATGCACGCCCTAGCTTGCATTTCGTTATTTATTTATTACAGTATGATCTTCTTGTTCATCAGAGTAGTATACAATCAAATGAAAATGATCTGAGCTATAAGTTTTGAATTAAAATTGAGCTTATATTATGGTTTATTTTATTTATTTCTACTTTTATTTTACTGTAAATGAATATATTCTAAATTTAACTCCGAATGACTCAGTATTTGTTTAAAAACTCATCTACCTCGGTTCAAATAAAATTTTCACTTTCTAAATATAAGAATGAGAAGCAAAGACGTATAACTTTTCCGTTCAACGGACGTTGAGAGGTTTCCAACTAGAAACCAAATACATTATTACAAGTTAGACGATTGCATATCAGTTTTCAAATATATATATATATATATATATATATATATATATATAAGTATGAAGTCCATATATATAAATAATGTTAAATAAATTTTCTTTTAAAAATCAAGGACGTTTTGTGGCAAAGTAACCATTTCTTATGCTTTCTATTAATAACCCATATATCTTTAAAATAATGTTTTGAATTCGAATCTGATATATAAAAAAGATATAATTGAAAATGACAAATTTTACTATAAATGTAATCAGTCATTTTTTCAAGCAAAAATTAAATATTTTATATCAGTAATCTAATGATCCAAAAAATTAATTTTAATGAAATATCTAACTAATGTTTTTCTTTTATCAGCAATATCTGACTAACGTAATTTCAGATAAAATATTATGGACAAGTACAATCTCAACGATCACAACCTTCCAAAACTATAGTTGCATTCTTAGACTTACATATTTTTTGTGATGAACATATTAAAGAACTATTTTTCATACGAGAGTGGGAATAAATATTAATTATTTGATATTATCATAAATGGTTAAGATTAAAATATACATAAGACTTAATTAAAATACCGATCCTTTCTAAAAAAAAAAATAAGAAATTGTATGTCAGTACATTTTTGTAGGATTTACTTGTATAGATGGTAAAATAAAAATAATGTTTCGTGACTTTTTGAAAAATTCACATAATTTATACGTTTTAATTTTCAAAATTCATAAATCTACCCCTCAATATTTTTGCCAGCAAAGTGAAATTATTAGAATTATATGAGTTTATATTCTCTATGCTGGCATTATTCTCTAATTAAAATTGTAATTTTTACCATAATAATCAATGTTAACCTTTATTATGCTACTCTTAAAAACCTTTAGTTTGATAATTATTAGGTGAAATTAATTTTAATTGAAAAACAAAAACATTTAAAATATTTCACTAAACCACTTTTTGGTGGACACTATAGTACCACATAGGATTAAAGATCTCTCTAATTATTTTTTTTTTAATGATAGATCTCAATTTGAGATCTTAAAGAGAGAGAAAGAGAGAATTTTTTTTTAATAATGTGCAGATCTTAAGAGATCTTGTACAAGAACTCATTTTTCATGTTGGAGATCTCTTCACTTCCTTTATTGAAAGATCTACTACAAATCAGATCTTCATGTTAAAATCTTTGTTCAAGATCTAGCACAGCACTAAAGATACTCATCACCAATTTATGCCTACTTTTATAGCTACACATACCAGAAAAGATTTTGTTAGGATAGTTATGAATAGTATAGTGTAGGTGTTCTGGTGAAGGATTCAATTCTGAAGGCGACATTCATATAAAACGTGACAAATATAAAAGAAGCTTCTAATTAACAAAGTCTCATATTATTTAATGTTATAATATATATATATATATATATATGAATTTAATTTAATTTATATTAAATAATTGAACTCACTCGCTTTATTTGTAGAGCTTACATAATCAGATTTCACCAAATATTATAAATAGATACTAAAAAATGTAAATAAAATATTCTTAATTTATTATTGTCACTCTTATTCGCTTTTTATTTAAAATATCATTTTATTTTCATGATCAAAATAATTTATAAATATTATATAAAATTTAATTAAATAAGAGTCACAATACGTATACTTTTTTCTTTCAAAAAAATATATACTTTTTTAAAGGAACAATAATTATACTTTTAAGTCACAACAAACGTACACTCCCTAATTATTAAGCATTATATTTTTTTTAACATACATTATATTTATTGTTTGTAAGTAGGGATGAAAATAAACCATGCCAGGCTTTGGCAGTCCTAAGTCTGGATTGCATCATAATCACTAAACCTATCTCTGACTTGTTATATGTTAAAAATAATTTAATAATGTCTGAGCCTGACATGTATAAAAGTCTAGTCGGACCTGAAAGCTTATATATAAGACATGATTAAATCAAAACAAATAATTAAAAGTAAAAAATTAACATAATAGATATATTTCTCTTATAAGTTATAAATTACCAAACAAGATTTTATAAGTGATAGTTTAGACATACTCACTATTCAGGCTTAGTGGATTTTTTATAAAGCCTATAGCCTGATCCTTTTAATTAAAAAGAATTTTTAAAAAATTTAAATTTAACCTTTTTAATAAAAGATTAGGTCAAGCCAGACAATAACCACACCAAGTCATGTCATGGATCCTGATAGGCTATCTGACCTATTTTCTCTCCTATTAATGAGAAATAATAAGTAAATGAATAATGCGTAAGTTATTGCTAAAAATTTTGAATACTTCTTGAAGCATATGACACATGGAAGTTATGATAAAAAAAAAAACTAAGTCAAAGATCACATGTGACTCTTAATTTATTGGGTAAGAGACTAATTTTGCTTGAGGTGTATGACTATCGATGGTAAAAGAAAATTTTACACACAATAAAAATCCAATGTGTTATCTCACCAAATAGATTATTTTCACTCATGTGAACTTAGCTAAACCTTATATCAGTGCGTCAACCCTTTTGATTGTTATGACAAATTTATGCTTAAGCAGGTGAGTAGTAAAATTTTGACTTAATTAAAAATATATTTTATAAAGATATATTGGATTAAGATTTCAAAGTATTTTAAAAGATTTTTTTTGTAAAAATAAGACTTATAGGTATTCAATTAAGACTTTTAGGATTTTATAAGGAATATAACAAAATTTGATGATATTCAATTAAGATTATCTATAACTTAAAAAAAAAATTGGTATTAAAAAATATACAAATTTGGATAAATTATTTTTTAAGATAAATTTTGATGAATTTCATATGACTTTTTACTATAAAACACATACTTTAAAATTTTGTTAGACTTTTTTTTATTATTATTATTAGTTTTCAAACTTTATTTTTTCTTACCACATATACCTTATTCTCTCTTCAAAAATGAGACTCCTTAAAAAATTATATTGATTTTATTTTTTTTTATCCAAACCTCATCTTTAGTATAACTTTTTTTACTAACTCTTGTAATTTTAAATATGTTTTTGAAAATTTATAAAATCCTTTCAAATTCTTTAAATTCTTATAATATAAATCTGTTAAATTTTAAATTATTATAAAAATCTTATAAATCATAATATTCTTGCATAATCTTTAAAATCTACAAAAGAAATTAATGTTAAAAAAATCTTTTAAAATCCTAATATAATACACCCTTGAAACAAAATAAAATACATTAGGTATCTGTGTAGTAGGCGCTTTATCAGAAAAGCCTTAAAAAATGAACGTCACGTATGTTGAGGTAGTAAATAGACTTAATTATTTGGATTGTGAAATTATTTTTTTAGGGATAAATATTACTATAGAAAGTTAATCTATTTAATAAATGAGAGATATGTTTATTATTTGGATTGAAAGCGAATTACTTAATTATTTTAAATAAGAAAATAATAATTAAATCAACTTAAACATTATAAATAAATCTTAATCTAAAGTAGATAAAATTGAGTAATTAATTACTCTCATTGTGTGCAATGTTGCACACATAGCTTGTTTATCGAGTTATTTATTCTTAAATACTGTTGATTACTTTTTTTATTATTAGAGGTGATTTACGTGTTATATTGGGTGGTGTAAAATTAACATTTAGTTGTTTATATAAGCAACGATTGCTTATGAATAAAAAATATTTTTTACCATTTAATGATCATATAAAGGGTAATTCAAGAATTACTTAAAATTATATAATTAGAACAAAAATATATATGAATTATTTAATTATGATATGATATTATAAGGATGAATTAACATAAAATAAAGTAATAAAATATAGTAAATAACTCAATATGTATCATTTAAATCACACTCATCAATCAGAGATGCTCTTATACCGTTTAACAAAATTTAACTTTTTTTTTTGTGTGATTATTTAACAGAAGTAAATAATGCGTTAAAAAAAGCGTGTTAAAAACATGTAACTTCACTCCTCTTGTTATATATATATATATATATATATATATATATAAGTCATTGTATTAGAATGTGAAAATTTCTAATGTGCGTACCAACAATAAATTCGTATGGGGAAGAAAAACCATTTTATCGCAAGAAATTAGTAAAAAATTAATAATTGAAATCGAGAAAGCAACATATATGTTTGCGTGGCTCCATGTTGGGTAGCATCAACAAACTGCACTTTAGGGACCAATTGTGTTGATACAATATACATATGGGGAACCTGCAGGTGATCATTTTCTAGATATGACACATGCCATGGGACACCAAAGCAAGCACATAACTATGCACTTATATGTATGATACAAAGACAAGATCATTTTCCCTTTTACCAACCGGCAATCACCACAAAACATAGCCCAACTTCTGCAATATTAATGGTGGGAAAGAGCTTTCGGTTCACTATGTCCACACACAACACAAGCTCCTCAATCTAAAGCCATGCCCTTAACTGTGTCATGTGTGTACGGGCATATGGAGCTCATTTGGCAACTTCATCAAATTTCAAAAGGCAATAACTTAAGATATTACACTGTATCAAATTTAAATACTTCCAAAAGAAAATATTTACCCCGTTGACTTTCCTATTTTAGGTTCTAATAAAATTTTAAATTTAAGAAATTACACCAACACCAAATTAAAAGAAAAGATTTGAATATCTCCTTTAATTTTTTTTTATCATATCTCCTTTAAATTAATTAAGTTGATCCCGTAACGAATCTGCATAATTTATTAATTTTCACTCAATTTATTGAATTATCCCAATAATTAAAATCACAATGTAATGGCATAAACTGATATGAAAAATCTTCAATTAAATTACGGTCTCAACTCTTAACTAATCAATGTAAAGCCATTAGTTAGTACCTCTAATGATATCAGTTTATAATTATACACGTTAAATCGGTTGATATATCAAGTATTATTATGCTGTTAACTACAATTAAAACATCAAGTTGGAAACACAATTATGATAATGGAATTGAGAGAACACTTGACAGATATATATGGATTTTGGCAGCATGAGATCGAGATTTGTGTGGGCGCGAGTGGAGTAGCTGATAAAGCGCGTGAGACTAATGATAACGCCAATTGGGATTGTAGCATGACGAGCATCCATGAAGAGAACAAATGTGTGTAATTCTAATAATCTTGCTTCCGAGTTGCAACATAATCATTCAGTGGAGCTTATCCCTTATTCCCTTTTTGCTGTTGATTCTGTTCTCTCTCTTCCCCCTCCTACATGTTATGGAGTAATCGTCAAGCAATTCAAATACTTTTATGCTCATAGTCTCTCACGAGACATGGCCTCTCTCCCACCACGCATACCACTGTAGCCATGACATACATAGTTAGATAGATACTGCTACTTCTTCATTTCCGATATAAAATTAAAAATCAAATCTTTGTCCACCGATGATGCAAATTGCGTAACGGATATTTCCTGCAAGAGAGCAAAAAAGGATTCCTCATGTTATTCTCTGCATGGCTAATGATAGGGAAAATGCTAAACACTTTACTATTACTAATTGATCAACAACCAGATATATAATGGTAAGTTCGTTGGTGAAATAAATATTGTACATACATACAATATATTTTATGATGATTAAACTGTAATATCAACGATCAATCCTTAGGTAGAAGTATTAAATTCCTTCAAAGAAAAAAGAAGGTAGAAGTATTAAATAGTACTCGTATATTTAGTTTTTTTCAGGGAAATTTATTAAATAGTACAGCAGAAAAAATTATTAATTTCTCTTAAGTTTGTCTAAATTATTGAGATTTATTCCTTCTATTTTAAGGATTTTTTCAATTAAGATAATTACACAGTAATTAAAAATCTGTTAAATAGTATTGTTTTTTTTATAAAAAAAATAGTCACATTTAAATAAATTGCCCATTATTTAAAATTTAAATAATTTATATTAGCGGAGGTATCCTTCTTCTACTCCAAAAATAAAATCCTTGCAATATATAAATAGTGTTTTTGTTTAATGAAGTAACCACTGAAAGCAACAGAACAGTGATACCAGGAATCTCCAATTGTGTCAATTTTAAGCTTCCTCTTTTGTCTGGTACACAATCTGCACCACAAGGTTTTTTAGTTTTCCTCCCTCTGCATGTATAAATAATTTATCTCTCTTTTACGACCAGAAAAACGCTTTGTCTTTCATATTGGAATTTATATATTTTTTCTTCTTCAAATTATTAGTATTGCTACTTTTAGACAAGATTTAAATTAAGAACAGGCTCATTAATTTTTTAAAATTAAGGTGTTATTATATTATTTTTATACTTCAAAAGAATATTATACTTTTTACAATTAATCTATTTTTTTAAAAGATTAAATATTATTAAAATTGTTTTTTATTAAATAATCTCTTAAAAATATAAAACACATAAAACATCAAGATCCTATTAATGATTTTGCGTGATATTAGTTAAACTCATTGTTCATTTTGTGTCATATCAATTGGATATAAATGCAAAAAGAAGAAGAAAAATATATACAGGATTCACCTCTCCATCATTCTTCGGCCAGCTTGTTGGACCTGACTTTTCAACCCCACCTTTGCATATTGTATGGGTTGACTGAAAGAATATAATCTAGTAAGGATTATTAGATTGAAACAGTTCTTACTTTGAAACGCTCCGTATTGTGTGGGTGTTAAGTGTTAAACAAAAATAAAACGTATTTGTAACCATCAATTTTAAAAAATTCAAACTAAATAGGGAAGAGGCTGTTTGAGAAGTGTTACATTAAAAAGAAATAAATAAATAAATAAATAAAACTAAACAACCATTATAAAAACACTTTAAATGCAATGCACTTGTATAAGTAAAAGCAAATTCAATTGTGCTAAAAAAAATTATATTCAAATTGGTAATATGCCATCATTTATCTTCCAAAAAATGAAATTATTCGGCATTTTTAGGTCATATTTGATTTGTTGAAACTTTATTTTTATGTTTATACTTTATATACGAAATGGTAGTAGTAATATATTTTAAATAGCGAGTCATGGCAAAATATAAAACTAAGACAAAGTCGTCGAAAGAAAATGTGACTTAAGTTGAAGGCAGTTAAAATCTTTGCCGAAATAAATGGTAATTACATAGTAATTAGTTATGATTTTAATTGAAACGGCTCAACAGATGAAAAGATATAAAATTTGTAGCGCTTGATTAATTAAAAAACGGATCAACAGATGAAAGGTTGTAGATATTTAGAGCTTAAACAGTCTTTATTTTTCCTGACCGAAAATTGAACAACTCTTGGTGCACTGAAAAAGTCCAATCCCGACAATTGATACACTCTTCTTCAGTTCCACCTTTTGATGTACACACACGCACTCGTTTTTTCTCTTTAGACCTTTTTCTTTGCGGCATGGCGCTTGCACCTAAAGGCTCCAAAGATTTTCCGTTCGCCCCGCGTGCGCTGTGTAACGTTTTAAACATTTTTATTTTTGTTTCTTTCGAAAACATTAAGACCAAACCAAAACCAATTAATTAAAGTCAAGTCTCAATTTCACATTATAACATAAAAAGTCATAAACAAAACAACTCGTACTCTCACCGACTAACCGGCCCGACCGCAATCAGCGCCCCTTCACCATTTCCTTATTTTCTTCAAAAAAGAACGCAATTTATGAAAAATTAGAGGAAATCAAATTGTAAAGAAAAGAACTCCATTAAACTTAGATTAACATCTGGACAAATATACATTACATCCTCAAGTCTCAACGTACGATCCTACTTATTAAGCAAAAGATTACAAATAAACTTAAAAATTTAAACAAAACTTCACTCACATGTTCTCAACTCATCCCCCCGTTAGCTATTTGTAAGTAACGGAGCATCTAAAACATCTAAGTAAATACGCAAATAAAACTATATTTATATATATATATATATATATATATATTAATTAAATAGAAACTAGGCATTTTTTTTCCCACCGGAACCAAAAATCTGCAATGAATATTGGGCAGGGCTGGAAGTGGAGGATTGACGATTAACGAATGAGAGTTTACTAAGTATTTTGAGTCTTCAGAGAAGAACGAGAGGATCAGAAGCTAAGAAAATGTCTTGGAAGAAATCGTCCACTTGGCACAAGGAGGATAGTGGAGGGCACGCTTTGTCGAAATCTATGAGCGAGTCCGCGAGCACGATACTGCTGTCATCACTGAACCCTTCCTCCGAGGAAAACGGCACCGTTTCGCCCAACATCTGGGACTGATGATAATCATCATGAAGTAGATTCAGATTCTCTTCCTCTTGAAACAGAAGAGGAGGGTACTCTGGCGTTTCGTAATTGAACACGTCATCCCAGGCAGGTAAAGGCATGTTATCCATCGCCAAAAACTCACCCTCACATTCTCTCAACACTTCTACTGCTTTCTGCTGACACTCGGATTTTTCTTCGCTCGAGTTGCTTCGGAAGTGGAGAACCGAAGTGGGAGAGGAGAGGTTGTGGTGACAATGATCCTCGCCGGAGTCGTAGCCGGAGGTTTCTTCGGTGACCGCAACCTTCATTTCGCAAACCTGCGCCGGAGTCTCCGCCGCCGGTGGCGCTGGAGACGGAGACTCTCTTTGCGGTGGCGTTACGAAGTTTGTTAACGCGTCAGGGCCGCGAAGACGAATAGCGGCATTGTCGTAAACCATAGCAGCTTCTTCGGCAGTGTCGTAGGTTCCCAACCAGAGACGTACTCTTCTAGCCGGATCTCGAATCTCCGCCGCCCATTTCCCCCAAGGTCGCTGCCGAACGCCGCGGAACTTCTTCCCGGAGTGAAGCTTCGCCGGCCGGCGGCAAGCCTCACCGGCGGGCCTTTTCCGAACAACTTTTTCGGCGGCGGTGGCGGAGGTGCCGGTTTCTATTTCAATCTGGTTAACATAGCGCTTCATTCTTTGGCGAACGAAGGGGAAACCTTCCTCGTCGCTGGAGGAGTCGGTTGCGTCTGGATCAGTGTATGAAATCCGCACTATTCTGCGCTCTGTTGTTGAATTGGTGTGGGATGATTTTTTAGGGGAGACGAGTTTCTTGGTAACGGTGTGATGCACTGTGTGTTTGCATAGGATACTGTCTTCCATATTGTGTTTCTTATTCTAATGTGACGCGAAATGAACACAAATAGGGGCTTGGTTAGGGAATAAAAGAGAGAGAGAGAGAGAGAGAGAGAGAGAGAATCGTGAAGGGGAAGGTTAAACCTTTAGGATAGGCACTCCACGGGCTTTATGTTGGAGAAAGAAATCTTCCAAAAGGTTAAAAGGAGGAGAAAGCAAGAAAGCAAGAAAGAAATATTAAAAACGGAAGGGAGTCGACATGGTCGGGACTGATGATAGGAATAAAGAGAAAAGAAGAACTTTTGACATCATGGGTGTGTGAGAGAAAAAGAAAGAGAAGGGGAATTATTGAGATGATGGTGATTCCAATAGTGTTGAGAAGAGAAGGTAGTAGCTGTTTGTTGTGAGAGGAGACTTTCGTTGAAACTTCTGGTTGCGACCTTGAATGGAAAGGATATCTCCCGATTCAAAGTGAAGGCCAAAAAAGTGCAGATTCTGCAGGCACAAGGGTACTACCGCTGGTGAGGTGTAGTTGAATAGGTAAAGAACAACAACCAAGAGTTCAGTTTCTGCTCGTAAGTTCGTAACACTGATTTCCCTGTTTTATAGGATCCAACAGCCCAAACCGGAAAGGATTACAATATCAGATTCTATTTAATCAAATTTAATACTATCAGTACTATACACACACTATTTTTATTTTTTATTTTTTATTTTTTTTTTCCTGTATCAAATATTCAAATTTAATTTTTCTTTTTCTTAGGAGAAAAAGAAAAACGGTACTCAAAGGGAGGTGAGAAGGTAAAAGAAAGAATACGGCTCGCCGCATCCATGCGATTGAAACACGTTGCACATATGGTTCCACATAAGCGATGGACACCAATGAGACAAGATCTAACGGTGATGAGTGTGCTGAATAATCATATGCCACAGTGTGATGTGAGTCACGTGAGGCCCAAGATACCCGGCTATTTAGCATTAATCGGTCAAATTGCTTTGACTAATCAACCGGATTTTTTTCCTTCTAATTCGACCTTTTCCCTTCGGTTATGCAAAATCAATAGGGGTGGATTAAGTGAAAATGTGGGAGGGTGTTTTCGGGATTGGGCTCTCGCCAACGGAGGAGAACACTTCAATTTGTGCTGGCCAGCCACTGGTGGTGGGTGAGTCATGTGAATGTGTGGGTCAATAACTTTTTTTTTTTTTTTTTTGTGGCAGTGACAAACTGTTGTTTTTATTTTTGTTGTGAAATGATTATTATATTTAACTTTTTACAGCTAGAGGTAGAACTTAACGTGGCGGGCAACCTAGAATTTGCGGCCATTTACAATTCGACTCTGTACGTCTCTGGGTTTTTTTCTGCTCAGTGTTACTCGGAGATAAGCCAAAGTCTACGCGCCATATAACCCCGTGCTAACTAAACTCTTTTCTTTACTGGAAAGTGGTCGATAAGGTCGATTAAAATAGTAGAACATTTTTTTGTTTTACTGCTGAGGTGGGTATCACACTCCAAATTTAAGAAGCACTTGTCCTATTTCTTTTTTAGTTTTCTCTTATTGTTTTAACGATTTAGATCATATATAATTTTGACTGAACTCTAAACACTATATCTAGTCAAGCTAGATCTTTTGAAAAAGGTCTTTGATATATAAGTAGATCCTAGGTCATATATTTTTAATTTAGATCAGACTCAAGTTTAATAAAGTTTAATTCTTGAATTTTTCGCTCGTCGAAAAAAATTAAAATCAAATTGAAGAAATAAAGCTTTTAGGCACATGGCGCCTTACAAATACAATCCTCACTTCAAAGCTACAGTACTGCAGATGACGGAGGTGGTGGGCAACGTGAACATTCCACATAGCTAATAGAGGTTTTTTTTTTTTTTTTTATATATATAAAAAAACCTGATATATTAGAGGTGGTGCAACCCTAACCAATAACCATCGTGTCTGGCTAGATGATTGGCCAATGGTCATGGTTTATTCTTTGCTTCCATGCACTTGTTTCCAGCAATAGAACCTAAGCTTTCATAATTCAAACTAAGGTTAATAATAAAAAAAAAAAAACTTTGATAACATCTTGAGATTCAAAATGGAATGAATAAGCCAAAGAAAATGGGAGAGAAAACACTTTGAATGCATGGGTGATACAAAAGGCTACTTGATGTATTTATCTATGAAGAAAGACACAGGAAAACTATAGAAATCTAGCTATAAAAGTTAACTACACTCAACTCCAATTGAAAATAACAATTATACAAAAAATGGCCATAAATTGAATGCAAACTATATCTAACTAACCACCTTAACCATAGGTAGGGATATCTTTGTTATAAAATCCCTTACAAGATGGGTTTAATCTTTTATGAAGACTTTTTTCAATGACCAACCTATATGTGTCGTCGATTCAAAGTGGAGTTTCAAATTTGACAAATTAATTTTGATAACATTGATTATAATGAAAAATATATATTTTTTCATTTGATTTTATTTTTTTGCTTTGTTTTGTTATGTTATACAAATATGTTACTATAACTCTCTAAATACTTATTTCTTTTAAAATTTACAACTTTAATAAATTTTTATACAAAATAAAATATTGATTATTATCATATATGTATATTCTTGTGTGTTAAATTCTACACACTCTAGTATTTTAAAAATCATGGATGAAATAAATAGAATATAAATTACAAAAAATACTTAAAATAAATTAGGCATGTGATATTTGTAGACTCTAACGTGACACAAAACGACATTTATATAATTGATTTAAGAGGTAAATATCAAACAATAATCATTCTTAAGATTGAAAAGATTTAGAAAAAAGAAAACTCAACAATCTAGAGCGTTATTTTAAATATTTCTATTTCTCTAGTAGAATAGTTGGTGGTTTCTTTAAGGATTAGATATAGTTTCTAGATAGAGACAAACCAATTTGTTGTATTAATTTCTCGAGTTTCCTTATTCTAAATAAGGAAGTTAAATATATGATTAATTAAGTTATATTAAGTAAGACATTTTAGTTAGTTTTTAATTTTTTTATTATTCAAAAAATTCATTTAATTGTTCAATAAATAATATTTTCAGTGGTTTTTAATATTTTTTAAAATGTTTCTTGAAATAATTTTTTTTAACGTTAACTTCTAACTTTTTATATTTTCTTCAATTTTTATTCTTAATATATTTATTCATTTTCTTTATTATTTTTTTAAAATAAATTATAATTTTATTATTTTAATATTATTTTACATTTTTTAATTACTTGAACAACTAGTTTTATCAAATCATAATTTAGTAAGTTAATTTTTCAGCTTCTAACTATCAACTAATTTTTTAACTTTTAATTAATTTTTCAACTAACTTTTGTGAAAGATAGTCTAAAACCCTTTTTTTTTTAACTTTTTTTTTCCTTCTAAGAATGTTGCTTTTAACAAAGACGAAGCATTAGTCTATTATCTAAAAGTGGTTTCAAAAGATTCACAAAAATGTTACAAGAAATACTATTCAACCTCGATCTTGTGTTTTTCAGCATTTTACATACTTTTTATAATGAAATAAGAAAAATAAGGAAAATTTATTCTATTTTTAAGGGTAAAAAAATCACAATCATACTAATTAACGTGTTAAAACTTGTACTTATTTACTAACATTATTGATTATATGGTAGCTACTTAGAAATATTATCCAAATAATTAACTACCTTATGACATGTTTTTTAGGGTGGTGAATAGAAGTACTGAAAATAGATGGACAATTCACGAGACCCATATAATATATCTAAAGAAATATCTAAAATATATACAAAAAATGAATTTTTCGATCAGTTTTTTTTAGTACAAGTATCCCTTGAATCCTTGTGCTAAAGTACATACTTACTATAATTCTCCTTAATATTCCTATATATAGATTGTTCTTAAAAAAATAATTCTAGAGACATAGATTCTTGTTGAGTACTTTAGAAAATTTTATGTTACAGACAGTTGATAACAAAAAAAAAAAAAATGCATGCAGGCTAGAACTTCGTGAGTTAACTGTTTGCTCACCGAAAATTGAGTGTGATACGCTAAAACGATAAAGTGAATATTTGAAGTTAAAAAGAATAAATTTCTTTAAAATTATAAAAAAAAATTAACAAATGTTTATGTATACCCTCGTCTTATAAAATTATAGAAATGTCAATTAGTCAAACCAAAAGATGTCATAAAAATAAGGAGTTTTTTAACATAAGCTTGTTGGTATATGATATGTGAATGTGATACTCTATTTAATCTTGAAATGACTTAAAGAAGGAAATATTGAGCGATTTTTAAATTTTAATAAGATAACTTTTAAATATTTTTGTTTTTTTTATTTCTTATTAAAATGTGTCTATAGAATAGATCAAGTTTACATTTTTTTATAAAAATTTAAAACTATTTAATACTTCCTTAAATAAATTTAATCTGATGTGTAATATAGTAGTTAGTAAATATCGATTATAAGATTATATAAGTATAAATTTCTGGTTTATCTAAAATTTGATAGTTGATATAATATTAAAATATTTAACCGTTAAATCAATAAAAAAAAATGTATACAAGAAGTAATTAATAGAGTTACTTTCAGAGTAATTTGATTTTTTCCTTCTTAATCTCTTTCCGCGTGTGCATAATATGATAATAGTTCTCATTTTAAGAAACTATGAATTATTCTATTAAAAAAAAGTAAGAATTACAAATATATATGAGTCATACAACTATCTCAAAATTAAAAGTAAAGTGAGTTACACAATCCCTTTAAAAATACTAAAAGCTTGGTTATATTTTGGAATTTGTATCCTATCCCACTAAAAATAATTGGAGACTCTTCCATTTGAGAAAGATATATCATTGGATCAAATGGACGGTTGATTTTTGTTTAATTAAACTCAGTGTTTCACTAAAGTCTCTCCAACGTGACTGCTTCCCATGTCTCCCAGGATGAAAAGGATATTTAGACCGTTAGATTTTTTTTTTTTTTTAGATTGAAGGTCAAATTTTTTTTCTTTTTCTTGGTGTTTCCCTCCACTTTACTTTCTCCTTTCATCTTCCTCTTTCTTACAACCACAAGACCACAACCATGACTCATTATCGCCGTATGCAATTGCAGGCTACAAAATTGTTTTTTTTTTTTGGTGACTTTCTTTCTTCCTTCCGGCTCCAACTTCAGATACGTATAAGCATAAATCGAATGGTTTCAAGCCTCAAAATAGATCAAATTTCAAAAACCAAAAAAGAAGATCTAAAACTTCAATGGTGGTCACATGGTTGTAGACAACAAAGAAGTTGAAGAGGGAAAAAGATCCAGTTGTTTCGCCCAAACTAAGTTAGAACGGGCCAAACCAACCAAGGCACAACCAGATTTGCAAAACAAAAAATAATAATTTTGATAGATGCACCACACACACGGGGTTGCACTTGTGGTGCCCATGGGAGATCGTGAGCAAAGAGATTGCCATATACGACACTGACGAGTGATGCAAGACAGGGTGAACGGAGGTTGACGACATTCTTGGTGGTTATTGAAACAATAACCATTGTGATTGAGTGTTGAGTCACAAAGAAAGTAATCAGGTTTGAGTTAAGTGAAACAGCGAGTTTAGTTGATAATTCTATAATTTAATTGCAACCACACATTTGATCCAACGGTGAATTTAATTGAATAAATCTCAACCGTCCATTTGATTCAACGATGTGTCTTTTTCAAATTGAAAACTCTCCAATTATTTTTAATGGGAAAGGATCCAATTCCTATATTTTGTTGTTTATCTTAAGCCGAAATTAAGTTCAGGGCACATGTACAAAAATATAATAAAAGCCAAAGAAATTTTTGTTAATATTAAATAGTAATACTTTGTATAACTGATCAAGTGGCTTAATTGACGACGGTTGCTTTACTTTCTGTTTTTGAGAAAAATCCAACAACAAGCGAACTAACTGCTAGTTTTTTTTAGTGACGCTAACTGCTAGTTTAATATATACACAGCTATATGAATGAGAGAATAAATACACCTTATGAAAGCAATTTTATGCTTGGAAGTTGGAATATACCAATTTAAGTATAGCCATATATTTATTTAGCCCTGTAAAATAAGACAACCATGGCTAAGCATTGAATTTTTGACCTCAAATTTTCTAGTTAATAACAACTTGAAACAAAAATATAAAACTAAACTTAGAAATTAAAACGTAAATTTATGGGCTTAGCTAGACTCCAAGACCGGCTTCATGTGCAAGGCTAACAGTACATAAAACAAATTGGCCGACTGTTTGGTTTTATTTCAAGATAACAACCAAAATAAAAGAAGAAAAAAAACACAAAAAAATTGTAATTTGTAAAGTTTAGTGTTAATGCCTGTGACCCTTGCTGCTCATAAGCCAACTATGACACACGTTTTTATGTGTCACGTAAGTACTAATTGGTGGTTGTGCTTTCTCAATAACAATCATTCATTTTTTTAAAATAAAAATAAACGCAACAACATTTAATTTATTTCTGTTCAAACTTAAAAATAAAGGAACTGCCTTGCCGTTTTGGAATTGAAAGGCAGTTTTGGTTTTTGCGGCATCCGTTGTGGTTAGATAGATGTGGTACTCTAAGCTGAAAGGTATATTAATACTTTTTTTTTTGTTAATATTACTGGCGGTTTCAAACATATTAGGCGTAACCAAACTTGAATACATTATAATAATCAGTTTGAAATCCTTAAAGAAGATGCATTTTAATTTTAGTTAGTAAGTAGAGTTAAGAGTATTAATTAAAAATTTAAGGGTTCATTTTTTTACTGAAGGGTTAAAATTTTAATAACAGCATAATTTGTTTTATACGTGTATGTGCACATAATTGCATTATTAATCGTTAATTTTTCTATTCAGTTTTACATTTTTTCACTTGATTTTTTGAAGTAAATTCCTTAGAAGAAGAAATATAAGAAGAAGAAAAATCTATAGATTGCATACATATTTGACTTAATTTGTTGTAAAATCAATCACATATTTTTATTAATTTTAAAAATTAATAAATAAGCTATTACTTTTTTAATTTTTTTAAAAAAAGTTAAACCAATCGTTTCCTGTCATGCATTAATTAATATTAAGCAAATTGTACGTGCATGTTGGTCTAGTGGGAAGTATGTAGTTGTGGACCTCTGCAGGGGAAAAACTGAAGGGTACGTGGAACTAAAATTTTGGGATGCTGGTTCGTCACTTGATTGTGTGTATATGTACCATATATTCATATTTATTAGTTCTTGGAATTACTCACATATATCATATTAAGTATTAATTAACACATAATGCATGCAGGAGTGACTCGTCGTACGGGTGATTGTGCTGTAAATGAGTTTATTTCACGCGGTTCATTTGGCTAAAACAGGTGGAGCTTATTAAGACTGAATTGTCCTTTTAATACTTTCAGATAGTTTATATTGGTTTACTTATTAAATCATGTATACTGATAATTCTGATTTGTAGGTACTATCATTTAATAAATCATAAAGGTCTACGTTGTCTTTACATTATGAGAAAAAAATCATTTTCAGTTGAAAAATTACAAAATGATAATAAACGCATTTATAAGGACATGAAAGTGACCACTTCATACAAACCAATTTGATGATTATATTTAGTCGATCTGTATCCGAATACACACACATTTCTAATTCTGTTTTGTAAATTATAGTGGTAGAATTGGGACTTCGAATATTATTGATTTTATTCAGGACAAATAATACAAGCAAACAAAAAATGAGTAGTATAAGACAACAGAAGTTATGATAAAGATGTATCCAAGACAACTTGGTTTGGACAAGTGGACACATGATATTTCCCAAAATATAAAATGATGTGTGCTAATTTCCTATCTTGTAAGGCTCTTTCCAGTTTCAATAACACACGGTAACATATTACCTTTTATTATTTATTTATCTCATTTGATAAAAAGAAAATAAAAATACAAGAACAAAACATTTTAATTCTATTTATGGAATAAAAAAATAATTTGAAAGTTGACCATAACCCTTTGGAGTTTTTGAGAATGACTTTTTACGCTCACATAAAATTAAGCCTAAACTTCACTCAAACCGTAAATTGTGTTAAGTTTTTGAAAGATCCCATGATATAGGAGAGGTAACCCAATCCAAGCCACCAATACAACAAGTGTATATGAATCATCAAAGACAAAATCAGTGTTGAGAGTGATCCTCGGAAAGTGGTCCTATTATCAGTCTCTTCCCCCATTGACATTGAGCCAAGTGAAACAAAACCTTTAGGCCAAGGCAGATACACAGCCAATAACACCGAATTCGACAAATTACTCGGTGGGTTGTGCCCAACTTTTTCATTTATATTAAATTTAAAGCTAGCTGGTTAAACTTAAACTCGATCAACATCTCTTATCACGTTCTAACTTCTACATTATTTTATTTGAAAATTTTAGTAACAAGATATGGGTGTGAGTCAATGAACATAATATCCAAGATATT
This sequence comes from Glycine tomentella, assembly GCA_007407185.1. Lineage (NCBI taxonomy): Eukaryota > Viridiplantae > Streptophyta > Magnoliopsida > Fabales > Fabaceae > Glycine > Glycine tomentella. The sequence continues at coordinate 2,679,229 of PYAF01003243.1, forward strand.
TTCTCTGATTTTTAGTGAAATTGATCAGACTTAATCTACCATGTATGAATTTAAGTAATTCGTTGTGTGTCCGTACGAGATTCGATGCCCTTGAATTGAGTGTGACCGGCACATCACGCTCCTTTGGGTTCAGTGAATTCAACGCTAGCTAATCTGATGCATGCAACTTGAATCTTGAGCTG